>CM031374.1:70973500-71166818 GCA_018208015.1 Medicago ruthenica
CAACCACCACCTCCCAATCACAAAACACAACCCCACACGCGGGCATTCCCCTCCTCCAAACACACAGCCGCGCCATCCACCCCAAACACACAAAACCGGCCAGCCACCACCCACCTCCTCTACAACACAAAGCCCCACCACAACACAGCCACGACCTCCTCCCCCTAAACCACCAACACAACCGCGCCTCCTCCCTCAACCACCACCACTAATCTGAACAAAAAAAATAAAAAGGTAGTTTTCAGAAATTTTTTTAAAACTTAGATCTAGCTTTTTAGGAAAGGATTTTGGAAAATCTAAGTTGATATTTAGAAAGAGGGTGAGAAGAGGAGTAAGAAAAACTATTTTTTTTTAAAAAGGTGGAGTTTTAAAACTCCGGCGCGGTGGCGCCGCCGTCTAGGCCGGCCGGCAACCGCACCAGAATTTTTTCCGGCCACCGGAATTTTGAGAGAGAAGAGAGAGGGGGCGGTTTTAGAGAGAAGAAGGAGAGAGAGAAAGAAAAGAAGAAAATGAAAATTTTATGAAGGGATGGGGTATTTATACCCCCTCCCTGATTTGGTGCGCGTGGGTGTATTCTTTATCATGCACCCTCGCCCCTCAAGCCTTCTGATTTAAATCAGACGGCCACGGTTGTTTCCCTTTGTGATCAGATCAGGCCCCTCTGATTAATCAGACGGTCCAAATCTAATCTTGTTGGCCCAATACATTTGGGCCTGTCTTTTTAAAATCTGATCTTTTTCTTGCTTCCCACACCCCCATTTTTATTTTTTGCACCTCCCTGTTATTTCTTTTATTTTTCTTTGCATTTTTATTATTTCTTTTTTTATTGGTTCTTTTATTTATTAGCATCTTATTTACTCATATTTAGTATCATCTCATGCATTTTATTTTATTCGTCAATTTATTTTTATTTGTCATTTTATTTATTTATTTACGCCATTAGAATGTATTTTAGGATGAATGTAAAAATATAAATGAGAATATGCATTGCATTCATTTTTATGCCAAATAGTTTAGTTCATAATCCAAGGAAAATGGGACTTTCATTTTGATCCAACGTCATTATGAAATCCCTCGCGTTTAGTTTATTTTATCACACTTAATCTTTTTTTTAACTCCAAGTGAAAAACCAAAAAAAATAAAAAAAAACATTCAAATATTTAAAATCCCATCAAAAAATATATTTCATTAGCAAACCTTGGAATTCAAACCAAGCGGCTTTTTTAATCAAACTTTAATCAATTTTAATCATATTAGACGTTATTTTCTACAATTAAAATCAATCAATTTCACTCTTTTGCCACTTTGGCTCATCTTATCTTTAACAATATTTTCAAACTTTAAAATCAGTCAAACAAATCACTCGGCTTTTTACCCCGAACTACGTGATTTTGATCCCGCTCGGGTACGTAGGCAAAAGACTTTGTCTTTCCAAATCAATAAAAATAACAAAAACATTTTTTCTCTCTTTTAATTCATCACTTTAATCTTTTCACACTTAGGCACTTATTTTACGAACTAATAATCAATTTAGCATAAAGATAAGAATAAAAACAAGAGGTTCCTATATAATACTATAGACATTTAGGGTGCTGATACTTTCCCTTTGCGTAACCAACCCCCGGACCTTGATCTCTAAAAAATAGGGTTTTTTTCGAACTTCCCCCTTTTCCTTGGAAAAATAAAAGCTCGGTGGTGAATCTTAATTTTGTGAGTCAACACTAACCAATAGCTTGATATCCTAAAATCACCGCAACATAAAGGTTTCTGTTAATTTGGACCGGTGAAAGTTGGGGTCCAACTTGGACCACCTGACCTTTGATATATTAATAATTAATACATACGGTTGGAATTGATTGTTCAGTACCTTTTGTACAAGTTGAATGATAGACAAGTCTTATTGGCTGTATTGTAACATTTTTGTCATTTTGTGAAAATGGGTTTATGGGCTGGGTCTAAACATGAGCCTATAAAGCTTACTATATATGGGCCGGGCCATAACCAATTGTGCAACATTTTGGTTTTTGCATAGGTTTAATATTATTTTTTTGAACTATTGATAAATAATAATCCCAATTTATTTTTTTTTAGAAAAAGCTTTTTACCGAAAATAAAATAAACTTTGTGAAAAAGATTAATGTGAAAAAAAAAACTGTATGATTGAAAAGAGTTTGAAAGGAAAAAAAAACTTTTATTAATTTATATCAAGTTTGTTAATTTCAATAAATTTTTGATAATGGGATATTTGTTCTTTTAGAAATAAAACATTAATTGATTGTATATGTATTAATATTGGTTAATTTAATATGAACCTTTTAACAAGTATTCTAATTAGTGGGCCTTTGAGGTTAACTTGGTATATCTTGAGGTCCACAATTAGATCAGGAAGATATTAGAGAATAGAGCCCCTCACAATAAGTTATTTTCATATGCTTCATTGGTAGAAGTGTTTTCCAATAGTTAAACACTTCAACTTGTAACTAAGTGAGTTGCCTATGTGGTTAATGAGCAGCAATTAAGAACGAATCCTTCAGTACGAATTGAGTTCAAACTTTTGAAAACAACTTATTAGTTATGACAGTTTCGTAAGTTTTTATTTTAACTTATTTGCATAAGTTGTCCAATATAGCTTATAAAAACAACTTATATCGTATACAAAATCAATTTAACCCATAAATGTTCTTGTCTCAGGTGTAGCTTTTGCATTAAGGTGAATTGCCACTGCTAGGAAAAGTTGACAGAAACTTTGAACTGGTTAATTTGAACTAGCAAATATGCAGCTCTTAATTTGAACTTGTTAGCAACACCTTGTGAACTGGTTAAAGAGGCCGCTTAGCATCAAACTCTTGGAAACTTATTCTCAGGCGCACCTTGTGTTGTGCTTTTGTACATCAACCACTGATTCGTAGAACACAAATCAGATTATCGATTTGCATTCAAAACCCATGATTTTCTTGTTTTGTTGTAAAATCTGATGTGAAGATTGGGGGGATGTGGAGTTCTACGAGTCTATGAGGGAGGGTAGAGACACAAGAGATTCATGACTTCACTTTGGATCTGTAAATTGGGGTAATTGGTTGTAAGTTAATGGATTGAAAAAAGAAGTTGTCTAAGTTTGAATGAACAATTCAAGTGTTGGGTTGGTTAGATCTGGATGAAAAAGAATTTGTAAATTAAATGAAGAAAAGGGGTTGCTAGCGTGTTTTTGGAGGATAGGGTGTATAGTAAGCTTTGACCGGAAGACAACCTGCAATACCAGATCATTTAACTGGTTTAAGTTGGACCAAAACATGCACTAGTCCAAACTAAATGGACCCCTATATAAATACTTTGAGAAGATTTACAAAGTTTCATAGCATTCAGACTTCGCCTCAATTTATTTTGATTTTTCAACCAAAACGTGCAAAATTGCAATATAGACGTAGTTATTTTGAAATCAACATCTATAATTTAGACGTAGTTATTTTCAATTGAAGACTTAATGCACAACAACAATGTTTGGAACTTTTCAACGTATATAGCATTACAACAATATACGAAGCGTTGCACTATGGCTTGAATTGTTCCAAATACTATCCCAAATATCATTTCAAAGTTGTTGTCCAATTTTTAACTTGTAAATCACATAGGGAAGTCACACAACTTTATTTTTTAACACGAGAGTAAGACAGAAGATGGGATTGTGAGAGTAAAGATGGGAATGTAAGAGTGAAAATAAATAGAGGTTTGATTTGGAGTTGGCCGGAGAAACAAGAAAGAGGAATGTGTTGTGTGGAGTGACTGCCTCTTTTTTTCTTTTTTTTTTTAATTTAAAAAAATGTTATTTTTCATATTGGCGAACACATGGAGATGAAACATCATTAAAATTAGTCACATTGTGTTCTGAAACTTGAGGGGCCTTATATTTGAATTCGCGGTGAGGGTGGAAAAAGTATTGTCTAACCCATGGGTGTCTTTTGAGTACTCAAGACGTACACACCACAAATGGCTCATATCTCCTGAAATATATTTCTGAACGGAAAAAATAGCATTTTTGACTGGAAATACACTTTCAGATGACATAAAAATTGTGTTTTGTGCAGAAGTATATTTCGGAAAAGACTTTGAGATGAAAATATCCCTATAATTAAATAGTTGTGCTTTTATGTCCCCTCATTGCTTTTAGTCCCTTCAAAATTCTTGTTTTACCCATGAACATAACGTTTGAGTTGAGAGATAAGAACCGAAGCTTTTCAAGAGTAATCTCCCGTTCGATGGGTTTCAAAAGTTATTTCTCGAACACTTTAAAATATATGTCAGAACAACTTAACTGTACTTTCATCTCTACTTTTACACTCAACCCCATTCCTCTCTCAAACTTGCAATTTTTTTTGCGATTTTGGGGTTTTCATCACAATCTTTCCATGAACCATGGTTAATCTTCACTCTTTTGAAATCAAATAAAAGGTAAAGCTTAGAAGTTTCTAACTGAAACCCACCGAACGAAAGATAACTCCTGAATTGCTTCGGCTCGTATCTCAAAAAAGTTATATTAATGGAAAATGGGAATATTGGGGGGTTGAAAGCAATGAGCGGGGCAAAACAATCACAACTCATAGTTAAATATGTTTTGGACTAGCCTAGACTCGAACAACCTGTTGAAGATTAGCCTCACTTGGCCTAGTACTTGTATCACTTGCACTTATCCTCTTTTGATTCTAGAGTAGTGTTATTGATAGACAACTTTGAAATTCTAAGAACATAATTGGTTTTCATTAACATGTTCTTTTCTTCAAGTAGTCTAGTTGTTAGATTTACACATTTTAAGTGTGAAAAAGTGAAGAGTTCATGGTTCAAATCACGGTCCATGCAAATAATGTCTTTGATAGCTAGGGGTGACAATGTGAGGCCGAGTTAGGCTTTGCAAAACCCGAGTTTGTTATGTCAAAAAAAAAAAAATAAGGCATGAGCTTGGTATGTGTCCTATCATAGGCTTAGTTTTTACGTCTGATTCTGACCTTTTGAAAGTCTGATATGGTCTGCTAGCTTGTTTAAAAGCTATTTTAAAATAAGTAATGTGATTTAAGTTTAAACATATTAGCAAACTAATATACCAATGAGATTAAACTCCCTTTTGATATTTAACATGAGTGTTTAGTGAATTTGACTATATATTATATCATATTTTAATTCTAGTTTATAATAATACATTTAAATATGCGAAAAATCAATGTATACTAATAAGTTTGGATTACTGAAAAAGGTTAACAAATTTATAATTCAATTCAAACTACAAAAATATAATATAATAATATCATTAATAAATAATATTGTGGGATGAAAAGAGTGTTATTTATTGTAATTTTTCTAGTTGTCGAACCAACACTCACTTGTCTATTGCCCCAAAGTGCATAAACGGGTTGGACCTGATCAACTCACACTCTTATTAGATACTCCATCTGTTACTATTATAAACAAAGAAAATGTTATTTATTGGGTTAATACATTTTAATTTATTTTTCTATTAAACAAAGTATCTTTTATTTTTTTACCGAATCAAACAAAGTATCTTATTTATCTTAAAAATTGTATAAAATATTGGCCCAACCTCACCCAGAAGGTAGAATGGGACAATCAAAAGTAGAGTTGTGTTCTTTTGCCCCCTGTCATGACCTCAGTGGATGAGTTGGATAGTGAGGGGGTGAGGGAGAGGAAATACCCATTGCACAAGTGAGAGCCAGGAGGAACACTACAAGGCCCAAGTACCTGGAGGACAATGTGGTCCCAAAGGTAATATTCCCCAAGTAGTGACTCACCTTGATTCTAGAAGTTGTTTTACTTGCTTAGTCATACAATTTCGTTGGTAGCAGATATGATTGTTAAGAAATGCATGTGCTCATAATACTAAATATTGTAATGATTGCATATGAATAAAAACAGAGAATGATTAATGAAGTAATAGTCTAGTTTTTTCCTTCTATTTCCTTTTATCAAAACTGTCTTTCTAATAAGTTGCTGCTAC
Source organism: Medicago ruthenica (assembly GCA_018208015.1). Lineage (NCBI taxonomy): Eukaryota > Viridiplantae > Streptophyta > Magnoliopsida > Fabales > Fabaceae > Medicago > Medicago ruthenica. The sequence continues at coordinate 70,979,502 of CM031374.1, forward strand.
AACCCCTTTCCAGATCTCATCCCATTACACCATCCATAAAAAATTGGTGCTTTCATTTGTTTGGATCACGAGCTCACCACCACCGATTCAACTTGAAGACCTCCAATCTACCATCACCCAACTCGCCCTTAGCCAACAAAATTTTCAATCCTTCATCTCTACCAACATCGCAAACCTCACAACCGAACTCTATGGCCTCAAATCTAGTATGGGTCCTCCCAGATTTAGCCACAACTCATCGGAGATCTCACCACTTCCATCAACCACCATCAAACTGGATATTCCTCGCTTTAACGGCACCGACCCAATGGGGTGGATTTTCAAAATCAATCAGTTTTTCGACTTTCACCGTACTTCGGAGGACCAACGTCTTCGCATCGCAGCGTTCTACATGGAGGGAGAAGCATTAACCTCGTTTCAGTGGATGCATTCCAACCACCAGCTCCCCAATTGGATTGCATTTTTACACACCTTGGAGATGGGATTTGCATCGTCATTGTATGAAGATCTACAGGGTTCACTCTTTAAGCTCTGCCAAACCGCGTCTGTGAAGGAGTATCAAACTCAGTTTGAATCGTTAGCCAACATAATCATGGGTCTTCCGTCATAATTCTACCTTAGCTACTTTGTCTCCGGTCTCAAACCGATCATCCGCAGTGAAGTACAGGCGTTTCAACCACAAACTTTGTCTCAAGCCATCAGCCTCACCAAGCTTCAAGAAGAAAAGACACTGGATCATTTCCACCTACCCTTAAAATTCACACATTCATCTCCTTCACCATCACAAACCCCACAACCCACCTTCAAAGCGAACCTTTCAATCACACCACCAAAACCCCCAACCCTCATCAAACGCCTTTCACCATCGGAGCTCCAAGCCCGTTGTGACCGTGACCTCTATTACGACTGCGATGAACGATTCCAGCTGGGTCATAGATGCAAAAAGCCTTTTCACCTCCTCATCGTGGAGCCAGATACACCAAAACAAAGTGATGATGAAGCTACACATCAACTGGAGGTTTCGGGTCAAACCGTCAACCCGGATCCAGATCTGCTCGAGCCCACCTCGACCCAAATCAGTCTACATGAACTATTGGGCCATTCTGTGCCATAAACACTCAGGGTCATGGGCTGAATCAACAAAAGCCCAATTACAATTTTGATTGATTCTGGTAGCACTCACAATTTTCTTCAGGATCGTGTGGCAAAACAGTTGGGCTTAGCTACAGACCCAACCTAATCATTTTTGGTCCTTGTGGGTAACAGTGAGCAACTTTGATGCACTTCTATGTGTTCCCAGGTTCCATTATTCTTAGGCCCTCACAATTTTTTGGTGGATCTTTTTGTGTTACCCTTAAGTGGAGTTGAATTGGTTTTAGGGGTGCAATGGCTCAAAACCCTAGGCCCCATTGTATCTGATTACAACAAGCTCACCATGAGCTTCACTGTAAATGGTGAATCATTCCATCTTTTTGGTGTCCCTAACCAACTCCAGAGGAAGCTAGCCTCCACCAGCTTCAATGTTTGGTTGATACTCACACAATTGATACTTGTCTTCAATTGCAACTTATGACTACCGAACCTACCCCTCAAATTACATCTGACCCCAACTTATAAGCTCTTCTCACCCAGTTTGCCTCTCTGTTCCAAACACCCACCACTTTACCCCAAACCAGACCAATTGACCACCAAATTCCTCTCCAAGACCATCAATGTGCGGCCATACCGTTATCCACTCTTTTAGAAGAAGAAAATTAAGTCTCAAATCCAGGAGATGCTCTCCAATGGTATCATTCAGCATAGCTCTAGTGCCTTCTCCTCCCCAGTTCTTCTAGTTCGTAAGAAGGACGACACATGGCGATTATGCGTTGATTATCGTGCTTTGAACGCGATGACCATCAAGGATCGTTTTCCCATTCCAATAATTGATGAGTTGCTGGACGAATTATATGGCACCAAACAGTTCTCCAAACTGGACTTACGCTCCGGATACCATCAGATTCGAATGGCAGAACAAGATATCCACAAAACAACATTTCAGACTCACCAAGGGCACTTTGAGTTTCTGGTAATGCCTTTTGGTTTATCCAATGTACCCTCTATGTTTCAGGCTACCATGAATCTAATATTTCAACCTTACCTGCGTCAATTTGTGATTGTATTCTTTGACGACGTTCTGGTGTACAATCCCTTCTTTGATACTCATTTACAACATCTGCAAGTGGTTCTACAATGCTTATTGGATAATTCTTTTTGTTTGAAGGATTCCAAGTTCTCCTTCGCACAAAATTTTATTGAGTTTCTGGGTCACATAGTGTTAGCTGAAGGAGTGGGACCTGATCCCACCATGATTAACGCGATGACTGACTGACCGGTGCCCATTAATGTCAAACAACTTTGAGGATTTCTGGGCTTGACTGAGTTTAACAACAAATTTTTCAAGGACTATGCTACAATTGCCCAACCTCTGACTAAATTATTGAGAAAAGATGCATTTCTATGGTCAGAACGTGCTCAAGCAGTTTTTGAGAAGTTGAAGCTTGCTATGACGGAAGCACCGGTCTTAGCATTACCCAATTTTGAAGAGAAGTTTAGCTTGGAGACAGACACCTCTGGTTTATGCATGGGTGCGGTACTGATTCAGAAGTCATCCAATATGTTACTATAGCAAAATATTTTGCCCTCGCACGCTCATTGCCTCAACATATGTGAGAGAATTGTGCACCATTACGTCAACCGTAAAAAAATGGCGTACCTACTTGCTCGGCAATACATTCACTATTGACACTGATTAGCGTAGCTTGAGGGAGCTGATGACACAAATAATTCAAACACATGAGCAACAATTCTACTTAGCAAAATTGTTGGGATATTTGTATGAGATTGTCTATAAGTCGGGGGCGCAGAACAGAGTAGCCGATGCATTATCTCGTGTACATTGTATGCTGATTAATACACTACACTGGGATTTTTTAGAGAAGTTCAGAACTCAGTTGAAGGATGATGAAGAGTTCCAGTCCCTGTGTTTAAAGCTGCAGCATGACTCAACCAAGTACCCAGGATTTAAATTGCTTAATGGACTGCTATTTTTTAAGGGGAAACATTTTATACCTTCAAATTCACCCCTTAAAACGGTTCTGCTTGAGGAATTTCACGCTTCATTGCTAATAGGGCATAATGGAATTCACAAAACTTATGGTAGGCTGTAGGAAAATGTTTTCTAGCACGACATGAAAAAGGATGTCACAACATTTGTTAATGCGTGCACTATCTGCCAATAGGTTAAGTCCTCCAATCACTTCCCTTACGGCTTAACAGACTCTCCCAGTACCTGACAAAGCATGGGAAGATATTTCTTTGGATTTTGTGGTTGGGTTCCCTTCGTTCCAAAATTCAATTGCCATACTTGTAGTGGTGGACTGTTTATCCAAACAGCACACTTTGGGATGCTACCTACTTAATTCACTACAGTAAAAGTGGCAGAACTATTTGCAGTCATGGTTTGTAAGCTGCACGGCATGCCGCGAAGCATGGTTTCAGGTTGTGACCCTATCTTCCTATGCAAGTTTTGGCAAGAATTATTCAAGTTGAGTGGTACCAAACTTCGTATGTCAACTTCTTATCACCCTCAAAGTGACGGATAAACCGAGGTGGTCAATAAGGTTATGCAACAATACTTGCGTTGTTTTGTTCATGAGAAGCCAAAACAGTGGGGGTCAAATTCTACATTGGGCAGAATGACACTATAATACATCGGTGCACTTCATTACAGGACTAACTCCGTTTCAGGTGGTCTATGGTCGTCCTCCTCCCACTCTTGCCTAATATACTGAAGGGTCCACTACCTTGCAAGATTTGGATGTTACCCTCTCTGAGTGTGACCAGATTATAAATCTCTTGAAACACAAGCTCACTAAGGCGCAAGACACTATGAAATCTTATGCTGACAAGAAACGCATTCCACACACTTTCCATGCGGAAGATCTGGTTTATGTCAAATTGCGACCCTACAGGCAGAATTCAGTGGTTGGTAGGCGCATTCACAAACTCTCCAAAAGGTGTTACGGACCCTACCGTATTGTGAAAGTCATAGGAGAAGTTGCTTTTAAGTTGGACCTTCGCCTACAAGCAAAATCCATCATGTTTTCCACGCTTCTCAGGTTAAACCGTGCTTGGACCCAACAACGCAGAGTCTCACCACACCACTCAATGCAGTGAACAACCAACCCTTGATCCATCCATCAACAATGCTTAATTGGAAACACGATGATACAAGTGATGATGTCCAGTTACTCATTCAGTGGGAGGGTTTGTTCCCAGAAGATGCAACGTGGGAATTGTATGAGGATATCAAGGCCACTTACCCACACTTTCACCTTGAGGACAAGGTGTTTTTCCAAGGGGGAGGGGATGTCATGACCTCAGTGGATGAGTTGGATAGTGAGGGGGATGAAGGAGAGGAAATACCCATTCCACAAGTGAGAGCCAAAAGGAACACTGCAAGGCCCAAGTATCTGAAAGACTATGTGGTCCCAAAGGGAATATTCCCCAAGTAGTGACTCACCTTGATTCTAGAAGTTGTTGTACGCTGCTTAGTCATACAATTCTGTTGGTATCAGATAAGATTGTTAAGAAGTGCATGTGCTCATAGTACTATATATTGTAATGATTGCATATGAATAAAAGCAGAGAATGATTAATGAAGTAATAGTCTAGTTTTTTCCTTCTATTTCCTTTTATCAAAACTGTCTTTCTAATAAGCTGCTGCTACAACCCCTTTCCAGATCTCATCCCATTACACCATGCATAACACCCCCATTGCTGCCATATTTCTCAAATATCCCGTTTTTCCCTTGGTATCATTGTTCAGGAGTTATGAACTGAAACATTCAGGAGTTATTTTCTATTATATTGTTGATCAATTTTACTTATAAAATCAATCACTACAAAATATCATTGTTTGAGATAGTTGAGGTCACCTCAACTAAGTTGATATATTATGTTGGGTTTGCTTTTCTTACTTGTGAAAAAGAGGATAATTTCACATGAATTTTAAAGGATTGTAATTCAAACATTTTAGGAGATGTGAATATAATTTATTCTAGTTTTTACTTCTCAAGACATATTATAATAATAATATTATGTTGGGTTTGCTTTTCTTACTTGAAAAAAAGAGGATAATTTCACATGAGCTTTAAAGGAGTGTAATTCAAACATTTCTTATGAGATATGAATATAATCTATCCTAGTTTTTACTTCTAGAGAGATGTGTGAGTATATTTTAACTTAAAAGAGGACGGAAGTGTAATTCAAACCTATCTTAAGAGAATGAAGTATAAGTTACTGTTATATTTTTTTTGAAGTGATAAGTTGGATGGATTCAATGTTCATTACCTAAAGTATAAAAGTAATATGAAATAGATAAAAATTTTGATACCTTAAATTTTCGCGAGTATCGACCCATATATATAATTCCTTCAAAATTATATTTTTTCAAAATAATTAAATATAAAATTATCGGAAAGTTAGACAGCTCAACTGCTTTGAGTTAAGAATTATAGCAATGAGTTAAAATACTTGAGTTCAAATTTCAGCTAAAAAATATAAAAAAAGACTACATAAAATTAAATAATTAAATTTTGGAGATAAAAAATTTCAGCATATCAAAGTGTTTACTTAAAAAAGGGGAAATGTTAACGTGTATTCTTATAACACAAGTTAAGAAAACTAAATATGAAAGTATTCTTTTGAAAATTGTGAATTCATTTTCTTAAAAGATTGAAAAATTATCTTTTTAATACAAAACTTGTTTTTAATTCTTTTCTACCTTCATAACTTATGTCTTTAAAATACAAGTTAACATGATCCTAACAAAAAGAGTTGAGATCATCTCCATTTAACGAAGACTTATATTTAGAGAAAAATAGACTCATGAAATAAAATAATGATATTTAAAAACAATAATATTTTTTTGATGAATCTATTTCTCTTCAAATAGAAATGTCTATGGTGAGAATCTTCATCCAAAAATATGTGTGTATATGAACTTCATTTGAATACCATTTAAAATGTTTTAACTTGACTGATGGTAGTTGTGTTTGTTTGGCCTTTCATAGGAGTTTAAGACATCGGGATGAATAATCACATTAAATTAAAAACAACGTACAGACGAGTTTAAACATCACTCCAACACCTAAAATCTTATGACATTTATATAGATAATCTCACATTTATATAAATATTTTCACTGGTATATTCGTCAACATATGCGATTTTTAGCTCACACTTGACACATTAATTGTGTAAGGTGGAAAAGACTATTCTACAATTAAACATTAATTGTCACCAATATGTTTATCTCCCATCCCGTATAAGGAATTTATAGAAAAAATTTGTTTAATTATTGATTCATTTGGTTCAAAATTTAGACCAATTACATAAACTTTTTTTGACTCATTTTTGTGTATAGGAAATGGAGGGAGTACATATCGTTTTGAGAACTCAATATTAATTACTAAAAAATCATACTCCCTCCGTCCCAAAATATAAGCAAAAATTGGTCAACAAAAGTTAATGTATTTGGTTCAAAATTTGTACCAAATACATCAACTTATGTTGACTCATTTTTGCTTATATTTTGGGACGGAGTAGTATATCATAATACAAATATAAAATAATATGTCTAAAAACCAATACAAAATAATCGGTTATTTTCATAAAGTATTTAGACAAGTTTTGTATCAGTATCTTGATGATACTCAAAACAGTTTCTATTTTGATATGTTATGTATCAACATCTGATTATATATGCTCAACAAATTCCATTCACGTTAGCTGATTCTTTCTCTTGGCTTGATGGATTGATATCTCTCAAAACACGAAGATAACAAAATCTGATGTCAATTTCCTCTAAGATTTGTTCATGGTTGTGGACAATCTATTTCTAACTAATCACGCTGAGTATAATCTTTAGTAGTATACGCAAGCTAGTAGTTCGGGAAAAATTCTTTGGGGGTAGGGATAGAAATAGGCCAGGCCGGCCTACAGGGGCCTACGACAGGCCAGGTCAGACCAGACTTTTTTCTTAAATAGAGAAGGCCTAAGCTTTTTTAGAAGTCTATTTAGCTTAAAATGTCAGACCACAGACCATTTAAAAAGCCTCTTAAGCCTATTAGGCCGACCTATTTAAGTAAATATGAATAATATTATTTATTATTATAATATATTGTGTACTTTGACTTGAAATATAAATTCGTTAGTAATTTAAGCTTATTAGTATACATTAATTTTTCGCATATACAAATGTATTATTATAAACTAGAATTAAAATATGATACGATATATAGTTAAATTCCCTAAAAACTCATGTTGGTTACTAAAAGAGAGTTTAATCTAATCGATCTATTAGTTCGCTAGTCTATTTAAAGTTAAATCACATTGCTTACTTAAAGATGTTCATATGATATATCATATATGCTTTTAAACAGGCTAGCAGGCCTTATCAGGCTTTCCGAAGGCCAGACTCAGGCCTCAAAAGTAAGCATATGACAGGCCGCAGGCCAGACTTAGGCCTTAAAAAATTTGGCAGGCCAGGTTTAGGTCTTGCAAAGCGTAGCTCGGTCTAGCATATTCCCACCCCTATTTGAGTTTGAGGGGTACGTACTCCTATAGAAACGAAACCACGTTAAAGAGCCAACAACACTGGTCACTTCACTTTCTCATTCTCACACTGTCATATAGTTCTTTTCACTATTTATTGATATTCACATTTTTTTTACCTTGGTTACTGTTTTAGTCATTTTCAATCAGGATATATGTGATGTCCACCCTCGGTTCATGTGGGCACATAGTTCTTTTCACTATATATTAAGAAAATCGTATAGTATATATATTTTAGAGCATATATTCAATGACATGAGCTGAGTTAACAAAATAAATATATCAATTTAATTGATTTTTTTACGTAATATCAATTTAATTGATATGTATAAAAGAAAATTATTATTCATATTATTGGTTTGCTTGTTATTGTCATGCCTAGGAGATATGTCGTGGTTAAGAAGTTTGATCTGTTTATTTTAATTAATATATCATAAATTTTTGAAAATTAAAAAGTTAAAATAAATCAATATAAAAGTATTATAAAATATATATACAAAAATAATATTTTATTAATATATACAGTACGGTTTGCTATCTTCTATTACTTTATATGTGTTTGGCATGGTGCAGAGTTAACGAAATCACGACGAAAATTGATGTTAACGTGAAAGCTATATTTTAGAGCTTCTGTTTTTTCATGTCTACAAACAACTAAGACAACACACAGCGCCAAACCAAACAGGCCATTCATGAATTTCCTACTTTTTGTCACCTATCTTATTTTTTCTAGTCTCCTTATTAAACCAATCTTATATATTAGGATCCTCCATGTTGAATTAAATATGAAATACTAATGTGGAAAATATGAAGAAAGAGGAGAGAGTTTTGGAATTAAAAATAGAGAGAAAGCTTAATAGAAATCAGAAAACATTGATCGGATGCTCTTCCCCAATCTTACACATAGTAATATGAATCATTATTCACTAGTGGAAAATATACATTTTACAACATGGTCAAAAAAGTTTTCACAACAGTTGAAATAATACCTGATGTAATAGTTAACACGGTGGCATTTTTGAAATTACTAACAACGTTTTCACATCAGTCGAAAGGAATAACTGATGGGAAAAGTAAATGATAAAAAGTTTTCACAACAGTTGATATAATACCTGTAGGGAAAGATACACGCGGTGGCAGTTTTGTAATACTGAGAAACTACATTTTACATCAGGTCCTTATGACCTGTAGGGAAAAAGCTTTCAGTATTACATTTTTCCCTTTTCCCTCTTCTCTCAAAATCGTCCCTCTTCGTTCACCGTCCCTCTTCTCTCAAAATCGTGACCAAGCTTTTCCCTCTTCTCTCAAAATCGTGACCAAGCTTTTCCCTCTTCCCTCTTCTCCTCCCTTTTCCCTCTCCATTCACGCAAACCTTATCCCTTTTCCTTCTCCATTCACGCAAAATCGTGACCCTTTTCCCTGTTTTTACATTCAATCTGTTTGTAATCCCTAAACCGTAATTTCACCGTCACGATCGTAATCCCTAAATCGTGACCCTAATTCCGCCACCGTCCCTAAATTTCACTTCTCTGAACAGCTCTTAGGCTAAGATTGAGTTGAATCCGCTTCTCGTAACTCCTTTACTATTCACGCGACTGTTCACGGGTTCGTAAATCCGTTTCTCTCATCCGTTCTTCAACCTCAGACGCGACTGTTCACGCACTACTTCTCAGAACCCCAACCTCAAACGCGCACTGTTCACGGGTTCACGCAACTCTTCACGGTTTCTTCAACCGCGTACTGTTCAGGTCTGTTTTTGTTGATTCTGATTTAGTCAAATTTGAATCTAATTTTGGGAATATAGGTTTACAATATTTTGATTTTGATTTGGGTTATTGTGAGTTTACTAAGAAGGTTTACAATATTTTGATTTTGATTTGGGTTATTGTGAGTTTACTCTTTTTTTTTTTGCCTTTTTATAAATACAGATCTGTCATTTTTTACCAATTATATATGTTGATTCAACCTGTGAGAATGTTATTGCCATAAAGATTTTGTGAATTGTATTATGTGAAAAAATATCATCCATTTTCACAGGGGGCGCTACTTTGTATTATAGGAACTAGTGTTATTGCTTGTGCAGAAACTATTCCTTCACATTTCAACAGCTTGTAATAACAATATCTGATTAAAACATCCTTAGGCAATGCAAGCCTCTGTTTAGATCAATTCACATGATTTTGTGAATTTTTGTGTGTGGATAACAGGTTCTTTAAGGAATCTAGTGAGGAAGAAAGAGAGCATGCTGAAAAGCTCATGAAATATCAGGTTAGTATTTAACTTGGGAAGTAAATCATGTTGGTTTCTATAAGCATTTTGTAGTTATTTTGGTGTTATATATAGCAATTAATTGTTATTGTTAAGTAGTAACTTTTTCGTATAGTGGTAAATAACATGGTATCATGAAACCAACCAATGATTCTTTAGGGTAACAGCTTGAATTTTTAGGAAGATCTGTGTACATGTTCTTATCTTGATGTTATTGTTGTGGTTGCGGTTACGCTGCAAACTTTATGTTGTGATTAAATGCGGACAATACGCTGTTACAAAGACCTCTAAAATCATCATATGTTAAACTATGTTTGTTTAATATTGTCCTCTTATGATGGATATAGTAATAGCTTGTATTTATGACTTTGATTTGTTTAGAACATTCGTGGTGGAAGAGTGGTGCTGCACCCTATTGTGAGCCCTCCCTCAGAATTTGATCATGCAGAAAAGGGAGATGCATTGTATGGTGAGTGTTCTGTTTTCATTTACTTTGAATGTTTTTTCCTCTGTTTTGATTTATCATATTCTATTGCATGAAACATAGACACCGACACATGTATGTAAATTTTTATAATGATAGTTTTTAGTATATGGAAGTGATTATTGACTAAATATAATCACATGTGTCGGTCTCATCTCATGATCATTATGCATTAGACACCAAACACGTTTTAATTATTTATGCTGACTCTTACTTTTTTATTGTGAATTAATTATTATTTTTCACATAATAATTGAAGTAAATTAAATTCATTAGTGTGAATTATAAACATCTTTATGCCAATGGGCTGTGACTTTTGATGTAAGTTGTACAATTTACGGCCGTTTTTTGTGTTTAGTTGATATGAAATTAGTTATTTGAACCATGCCGAGCCTAGATCCACGAGATCAGGTTTTTTAACTCTAGTTTTACTAGATAAAGTTTGTGCATCGTATAAGTAAAACAGGATAGTTGTGCATTGTACTGTTGTAAGTTTTGTTGAATAAGTGAAGTTTTGATTGTCATTTAGGAAATATATATTTTATGCAATCAAGTTTGTTTTCTCATTAATTTTTTTTTTAATGATGTTCCAGGTCAAGGATTCTAATGATAAGCGTGGTTGGAGTTTCCGGAAGAGATCTGCAAGGCATCGTGTGCTTAGCAATACTGTGATAACAACAGAGGCTCCGTCTTCGGCAAATAAGGAGACTTCAGAATATCCAAGTATTAGTTTTCAATCCTCAGCTGAGCCTAATGTTGTTGAGAAGATTTGTACAACAGATTTCTCTAATGAGAAGCCGCAGCTATCCTCCAATGCATGCTCTGAGATGCCAGAAACAATTGTCACCGAAACTGAGAGTAAGGTGGATGTCAATCCACCGGAATCTGCCGTGATAATCATCCAGGCTTCAATTAGAGGATATTTGGTATGTTTCTTCTCCAAGGTTTTATGAACCAGAATCTTATAAGGAAAAAACAGTAATTTTCCTTTTATAAATATTTTTTCGTGTTTCTTTCAGGCTCGGAGAGCACTTGTAAAGAGTAAGAATGTAGTGAAGTTGCAAGCTGCTGTTCGCGGTCACTTGGTTAGAAGGCATGCTGTTGGAACATTGCGATGTGTTCAAGCTATTGCTAAAATGCAGCTCCTTGTACGAGCGCGACATGCTCAGAAGTCGCATTCAGATGGAAAAAATGATTACTCAAAAACTACGGTATATCTATTTGAATTTGTTTATTATCAAATATCATGCACGAATGCAATCAATTCAACGGTTGGTTGCTTCGTAGCTACTAATTTCATGATACCAAAATTTTATTCGTTTAGTAGTTGTGGTTTCATTGAAGAGATATGTTATTACATTTACATTGCCATCAGATAATATGTGCTGCAAGCCTTGCTCTAAGTGTGTCGTTTTATTTTTTACCCCGGTTTAGGATAATGAGCATTACACTGCTGAATCAAATGTGAAGCACACTTCTGTGGAAAAGCTTCTCAGCAATAAGTTTGCTTGTCAGGTACAATTAACATATTGTTTGTTTTGCCTGTTTAACGTCATCCGTTTGTTCATTCATACTAAATCTTGAAAAACAAAACAATTCGGGACTGCAATTTTTGCTGCTAGATTAAAGTTTTTTATGACTCTGTCATTAAGGTTTTTGATATCACTACGACTGTATTGTGATTGTAATTGCTACTTCATCAGTAGTATTTAACTACAGTTTTTCGCAATACCAATTAACAAGATTAGAATTGCAATGCAATGCGATCGTGGTTTAAAACATTGATTTAATTGTAGATGTTTTCAGATTATACTTGGATGATATTTGACATGAAAAATCTTTAGCTCCAAGAGTAACTAGGTGTTTCCTCATGAAACAATTGCTTGCACTAAAATAAGTGTATCCATATTTTCCAATTTTTTCTTCTTGTTCTTATATGTATTTTCCTTGCACAGGCTGAATCAATCAAGAAGATATCAGAGTATGTGACTCAACTGAGATTAGTTGGAAAGGGTCACGGTATGTATATTTCATCCACTAACATTTATATCCACACACATTACTTTGGTAATATGAAAATCAAATGATATAAAATATATGAATGAGCTTTAACAGAACATTTGTTAATATATGAATGAGCTTTAACTTATCCTTCTCAATTCTTGCTTTTGAGTATTTGGAATCCAATGAGAGCTTATATGGTTGAAGAAGCAAGTTCAAGTTTGCAAGTACATGCTGCTTTTGACCTTCTTTGTTTTTCTTTTTGGTCTGAATGCATGAGATCTGATGCTTTTATTCATTTCATAAAACATGTTTTTATGTATAAGCATGTTTATAGGCCATTAATGATTTATATTAGAGTATTTGATGACCAAATGTGCTTCCCAAACTTTAGTTCTTGTGTAATCAATTGATTTGAAACTCACTTTGTTACATTCAATTACTAACTGGGTTATCTCTATTTGTGTGTGTTTAGTTGCAGAAACAGTCTCGTATCAGTACTATTAGCTAGCTTTCAGAAGTAATGTGCGCTTCAGCTGATTGGGTCATATCTACATATCTGAGCACAACCATGGAGAGGAACATTCAAGAGGAGGTCTCTGCCTCCGCATAATAGATATGTTGGAATCACAGGAAATTGGTAATCTTAGTCTCTCTGTTTAATGTAGTTACTATTATGGTTAAATTTGAATAAAGGTGTCTTTGCTGATGGAACGAAGTAGTAAGTTAGATTTTATGATCCAATTGCATGTGAAGAAGAAGTTCTGGAACAAAACTTTAGTACTTTTTTGGTATATAATTTCATTTGTTAGTTAGTACTACTTTTGGGCGTAACATTGGTAATTAATCCCTTTACTTTAATAAACTTGAGATAGCAACCCAATAAGATTTGATTAGTTTAGTGATGATTATACTCCATTTTCTGGAGAAAATCAACATTTAGCTTATACCTTGCAATTAAGTTGGCAGAAGCTACAGATATACATTTTAAATGCAAATGATATTTTGAGTTAAGTTTGGTTAAGTTTCATTATTATTTTTTTGGATAGAAAAATGTTACCAAGTTAGAAGTTATATTAGTGCTTATGCATCAATTAAGTTGATGTTATATGCTACAGGGTGCATGTTCCATGGCAAACCACTGTATGTTGATGTTGATTTTGCTCAGAAGAAAGAGGATAGAAAAAGACTATTGCAGCACAAGCATGCTCAGAAACTAGAAGGATTAACAAAACATTTTGTAATTAAGTTGATATGTATTTTCTTTAATATGTTGTATTGATATGTATTTTTTTTTATAATATTTTGGAATATTGATGTGAAAAGTTGCGGATTGATTATGTAATATCAAATTAGATAATATAACTTCCTTTTTGGCATTAAAATTATCCATATTTGTTTTTATATTTTTAATATAAAAGAAAAGAGCAAGTGTTAAGCTTATTTATTAAGCAATTTTAAAAAAAAAATATAGATTTCGCATCAGTCCTTAACTTATACCTGATGTGAAAAACACATATTTTACATCAGCCCTTAACTTATACCTGATGTGAAAACCCCGTTGTGAAATTTTAAAGTGCATCTATTACAACAGTCGAAAATAGAACTGATGTAGAAAATAGGTTTTTACATCAGTCCGTACCCGATGTAAAAAGTAGTGCACATACTACATCAAGCCACCTTACATCGGTTGGCAACTGATGTAAAAAGTCATTTTCGACTGATGTAAAAAGTCATTTCTGTAGTAGTGATTCTACAATCAATCAAAAGTTTTATATGAAAACAAGGAAGTGAGTGGTTTAACTGAAAAGATGGAGCAATGGCCCCTCCCATCATGCATGCATTATCAAACTTTTTTCTTGATGCAAACCAAACAAGTAAAATTGGCATGTAATAATAATAACCAGAAAGAAAGGAAAAAGTTTTGCATGATTAATTTCCTTTTGCAAGCATTGTACCATTCAGTTCTAATCCAAATACACTAGTGATTTTGCTGTTTTCATGCAATAGAAAGGGTAATTACATAATTAACCCTAGTGGGTCTCACATGCCCTTGAAAGCGCGTGAGTTCAAGGCACCGTCTATTTACTATTGAGTATTGAGTAGCAGACAACCGTAGACACAACGTTACACAAAAACCCGAACCTCTTTTTTCGTTTCTTGTCTCCATTCCGCAAGTATAAAAATAAAGGGGCAAAATAGTCATTTTAATTTTTGGATGTGTATAACGAATAATCATGATAGTCGCGTAATATGTCGAAATTCCGTAACAATATTTGGTTGTACACTAAATTAGTCAACATAATCACTAACGTTACAAAGTTCAATTAATATTTTTGTCGTGTATGTCCCTCAATATACTTATTTACTATAATATTAATGTACATTTATTTACTGTCATATCAGTTTCTATAAAAAAATAGTTACTATGAGCATTGAAGAACTATTTTAACGTCAACGACTATTTTGATTACGGAATGCACAATCAGAAACTATTTTAAAGTTTGATACATTGAAAGACTATCGCGCCTACTCGTTACACATTTATTTAAAGACAAAAATATCTATTTACTCAAAAATAAAATGAGATTAATTTTGTACCCGATCGATCTAAAAGTTTATGGTGAAATTTGGTTCTCAATCGATAATAAATAATTTTAAATAAAACAAGTTGAATACAAAATGATTTATATTTAAATATATAAAAGTGAGTTGAATAAAAAAGTTAGAGGTTAAAAATCAATTCTTTGGTCAAAAGTTCCAAATTAACTCAAAGTTAATTATAATCAATTCTATATTTTCATAAAAAATAAAAACCAATTTTATACTTTTAAAATTAATTTCACCTCCATAAGTTAAACAAAATTCACTAAAATCGTAGTTAAATCACAATCAAACTATTAATTTTACATTCATCTTTTTTTAAGATGAATAAGTGGAGTGTCCGTTGTTCGAACCCCGACCCTTGCATATATTAATTATGCATTGTCTTTCCCATAGGGACAATATAAATATTTTTTTAATGTCAATTAATTATAATTATTGGCAAGTACTTTACTAACATGCGCCCCAACTATTTACACGTGCGACTTTAGAAATAATTGTGATTAAAGTCAAATATTATTTTTGTCACTAAATGTAAGTCCCTTTTGAAAAACTTCTTTGTACTTTTTTTCAAAAGTTTTGGTTGAATTTTCAATTACATTCACTATTTATTTATCAACCTACCCTTACTTATTTTACATCTTTTCCTGCGATCAACAACAAATATTATGTCGAGAACGTAAACTAATTATCTCTTTTGAATGACAAATTTGTAAAAACAAGATTACTTTCTCTGGGTTTTTTTATGACACTTTGAAAAAAATATTTGTGTTTTATTACGTATTACTTTACAATACTAATGAAATATTAATGTTTTTTTTTCAATCATTCATACCTTTTATCAAGGAAGAGTATTGACATAACGGTAAAGTTGTTATCACGTGACTGAAATGTTCAGTCACAGGTTCAAATCCTGGAAACAGACTCTTCCAGCCATTTTTATAGACACCTTTTACTATTCTCTTTCTAATTCTTTTAATCTTTCTTTCTCGTGTCATTAATGAAGGATGATTCTTTCTTTTAATCTATCTTTTTTGTGTCATTAATGAATGATGATTTTGTAAAATCATTCATAATTTACATTTTCAATATAAAATTAACTATATTTTTTCTTAATATGTATAAAATGATGTATAATAAAATATGACGGGAGTATACACCCTTACAATAAGATAGAGTACTAGATAAGTAAAATCTGACAAAAAAGTTAATACTATTATCAACTTTCTCAATCTCAATGATTAGACTAAGGAAGGTCATGTATTTCTCATGAATATCATAAGTTTGTATCATCTAATAATTATGACTGATCCATAGTATAAAAGACCCAAAATCGAAAGTGTTGATTATTTTAATTTTTTGCTTTTTTTTTGAAGAAGCTAAACAAATTTTATTAAGAAAAATAACACAAGCTCCTCTAGCACAAGAAGTACCAAAGGAAGCTAACAAGTCCAATAATTACAAAGACAAAAACCAAACGCCACTACAAAGTAGCGAAAATAAACTCTAAGTTACAGCCTGAAGACAGAAAACATGATTAACCCTCCAAACCGAATAATGAAATTCAAAAGCTGCAAAGGAAGATTTAAACCACCAAAAAGCTTGAAGTTTAACTTTTTCCAACAGAGATAGGAGATGATCGGATTTGTGGTGAAAATGCCTCAAATTACGATCCTTCCAAATGATATAAAGAGCGGAAATCCAAATAATATTAAAAGCGAGACGAGACTTGTTGGAAAAACCCCCAAGACCTCCAAACTGAAGTAAATGCTCCAACAAAGATCCTTGAAGAGTTGTTGAGTAGCCTAGCCATCCTGATATTAAAAGCCAAAGGCAACCGTAAAAAGCACAAGAAAAAAACAAGTGATCCTGATCCTCAATAAGTCCGCAAGAAGTCGAACAAAAAGCGTCATTATAATCCAGAATGTTCCTCCTAAACAAATTCATCTTAGTTGCTAATCTGTTCAGGAACAAACGCCAAACAAAAATATTGACCTTAAGCGGAATCTGCTTAAGCCATAAGACATGGTTACAACGGTCGTCAATTGTCAGCTCCGAATTAGTCAAGTAATTATAAGCACTTTTAACCGTGTACTTATGGGAAGAATGAAGCTTCCAGACCCACCTGTCGGACACATCAACCTGCAAAACCACAAATGAAAGTTGTTCCGCACATTCTCGCACCAACCCCTCCTCCCACGCAAACAGTCTCCTTCTCCACTTCCACGCCTCACCATTAACCTCCCAACCCAAAGAACACATTTCCGCAACAGTAGCACATTTGTTTACAGCAAGATCAAATAATCTAGCATATCTAGTCTCTAAAGACACACCATCCAACCAGGGATCCTTCCAAAACAACGAGGAGACCCCATCCCCCACCTGCCTAGAAATATTATCCAACAGCCACCGATCATCTAACAAACCGCCCCCCTCCTAATATTGTTCACATTCTGCCACCACACAGAACCCCCACCGCCACCCACACACAACCGCCCCCCTCCTCACCGTACTTCGCACACAACACATTATACCACAAACTTCCCCTTTCCTCCAGCATCCTCCACACCCATTTCCCAAGAAGAGATAAATTAAACTCCTTCAGCCTCCTGACCCCCAGACCTCCATTCTCCCTATGTAAACAAACTTTATCCCATTTAACCCAAGACAATTTTCGAACATCCTCGCTCCCCCCCCCCCCCCCCCCCCCCAAAAAAAAAAACTTACAAAAAATAGAATCAAGGGTAGAAATGATACCTGAGGGAGCTTTGAAGAAGGAAAGAAAATAAACCGGAATGGAGGACAGCACAGACTTAAGGAGAATCAGCCGACCGCCCAACGAAAAGTTTTTGCTCTTCCAACCAGACAATCTACCTCTGATACGATCAACCAAGGGGTTCCAGAATTGAATCTATCTCGAGTCACCACCGATAGGCAACCCCAAATACACAAAAGGTAACGAACCATGCTTACAGTTCATAACAACCGCCGCCTCATGAAGCCAAGAACTCGCCACATTAATACCAAACATCA
Organism: Medicago ruthenica; assembly: GCA_018208015.1. NCBI lineage: Eukaryota > Viridiplantae > Streptophyta > Magnoliopsida > Fabales > Fabaceae > Medicago > Medicago ruthenica. The sequence goes on from CM031374.1 coordinate 70,997,551, forward strand.
TACTTTTATGAAAATTAACTTTTAACCCCGAGATTTTCTCAAACAAAAGTAAGACATTCTTCAATGCACGAACATTCGCCCAACTTTTCCCACCAATCAAAAGGGTATCATCAGCAAACTGTAAATGAGATACGGACAACGCATCTTGCGCCCCAACAGTGTACCCACTAAACAAACCATTAGCCACCAACGCATTCATCATAACATTAAACCCTTCAGCAGCCAACAGGAAAAGGAAAGGGGAAAGAGGATCACCTTGACGAAGACCTCTCTCCAAAGTAAACTCAGCAGTCGGACTCCCATTGACTAGAACCGATGCTGATGCGGAAGTAACACATTCCATCATCCATTTACGCCAAACAAATGGGAAGTTCATCTTGCCCATGACCTCCTCTAAATACCGCCAATCAACCGAGTCATAAGCTTTTTCAAAATCTACTTTAAACAAAAGTAATTCTTTCTTTAACCTGCGGGCATCATCCACCACCTCATTAGCAATAAGAATGCCATCAAGGATTTGTCTTCCTTGAACAAACGCTGATTGAGTTTCCGACACCACCTTGCCAACCACTTTCCGAAGCCGATTAGCAAGCACCTTAGACAGAATTTTATACAGACTGTTAACCAAAGAGATAGGACGAAAATCTGCCAACCTCTGCGGGTTCTCAATTTTGGGAATAAGTGCAATAAAAGTGCTATTCAAACCTTTAGTTAACCTTCCATTTCGGTGAAATTCAGCAAAAAAATTTAACAACTCTACCTTCAACATATCCCAAAAATCTTTAAAAAATCCCAGATTAATACCATCTGGTCCAGGACTCTTAAAGCTGTCACAATCCCACACTGCCTCCTTGATCTCCTCTAGCAAGAAGGGTTTTACAAGATCAACACCCTCCTCATTAGAAATGGACTTAAACACCATCTCCCCTAGACCTGGTCTCTCCTCATCCACCCTTTGAAAATGCCGACTAAAATGATCAAAAACAGCGCTTCGAACCCCGTGAACTCCCTCAATTTGCGCCCCATCCACAGAAATAGAAACAATAGCATTCGAACGTTTCCTAGAAGACATCACCCCATGAAAAAATTTGGAGTTAGCATCCCCCTCCTTCAACCAAGTTATCCTAGATTTTTGCCACTGCATGCTAGCATGTAATTTAGAAAAAGCTAAAACATCAGCAGACAACCTGTGCATCTCCTCAAACTCTTCCTCCTCTAACCCTGCATCTTCCGCTTTAATGTCCAAAACAGCCATGCGTTCTTGAACCCCGCAAATCTTACTACCTAAGTTCTGAGTATGATCCTAATGCCTACTCCGAAGACTCCCTTTGAGAAGTTTCAGCTTCTCTTTCAAAACATACCCACTCCACCCAACAACTGAATACGATAACCATTGCTCTTTCACGAACTCCTTGTAGCCAGACAAATCAGCCCAACATTTCAACATCCTTTGCGGTCTAGGTCCCCAATTCTCTTCGTCAATAGTCAACAAGATTGGACAATGATCAGAGAGACCTCGAGGAAGGGCAGCCTGGATGCAATTGGGCCAAGCAAGAATCCAAGCTTCAGATAGCAAAAATCTGTCCAACCTGCTCATAGACACACCATCTCCCCGATACCAAGTAAAATTCCGACCACACAGAGGTAAATCAAGAAGCATATTTCCATCAATAAACTGATTAAAACGAGAAAAGTCTTCTATATTGTTACCCAACACACGACTACGACGCTCCTCCACCGAGCGGATAGCATTAAAATCGCCTAGAACACACCAAGAAGCCTCAATGTAGTTACTTACCAAGCCTCCCAACCTTTCCCAAAGAGCCTGCCGCCCCCCACTATCACAAGGAGCATAGACGTTAACCAAAGAAAAATCGAGATTAGATTTAATGAACCTCCCTTTAACCACCAAACAATTATCCAAAGACATTGACAACCAAATATCCACCTCCAACGTATCCCAAAGAGTTAAAATGCCACCCGACGCACCAACAGAAGGCTTAAAAGAGAAACCAACATCAGACGAACCCCACAACGATTTACACAAAAAATCATCCACCCCCTCCAACTTCGTCTCTTGAATACACACCACCCACAGTTTTTTCTCCCTCACCAACCGCTGCACCTCCCTCTGCTTATCCCCCCCTCCCAAACCACACACATTGTAAGAAATAATCTTCATTTGCACCACCCCCTCCCCACTACCACCAGACCCCGCCTCCACCTACACTTCATCTCCCGCCCCACTCACACTTCCCCTCCCCTCTTTAACTCTCACCGCCCCCTCTGCCATCCTAGTCCCACCACCACCACCTCCTCTAGACAACACATTAAAACTGTTTACACAAGAAATCCCTAACATCTTACCAACATCTCTAACATCTTCCTCTACGTCTTTTTTATTACCATGTAAAACCACCCAATTCTTCCAATCCTTATTATTTGTCGAAGCCCTAGAAGTAGCAGACAAAGAAACTTCGTCCGCCTTCCCTTGCGACCCCTTCGAAAATTTGCATTTCCCCTTCGACCTCTTAACACTCTTAAGAGAGCGAATCAACGCATTCCTATCCTTCTCCGACAATCTAGCCATCCTTTTCAAATCAATCACCGATGGCACCAATTTCCTTTTACGGAATTTTCTCTTCGCCGAAACCTCCCCATTACTATTCGAGTTAGAACCCCCAACAAGATCCTGATAATTCTTAGAATCAGCTTGATTAACATCATGATCATCAGGCGCTTGAACATCTTTGCCAACTGGTTCGAAGGGGACCTCCTTAAAGTCATCTATCAATTGATTCACAAAAGTATCCACAGCTGGTTCATCATTATGCACATAAACAGGTTCTGAACAAACAGACTTAACCTCATCCTCATACTCCACCAAACACGCGTCCTCAGCTAGCCCAAATTCAAGATCCTCTATAAGACGAATATGATACCTCCTCCCATCAATACAAAGATTTTCAACCAAATTCAATTCTTGCACAATAGACGTAGAAATAAAAAAACGGGCATAATCCATCCTGTTTTAATTGAGAGTCGGATCATCAATTTTAAGTAAACGACCCACAAAAGATGCCAAATCCGTAAAAAAATTAATATTCCATGCATGAACCGGAATGCCGTAGCACCTCACCCAGGCTCCTCTTTCATAAGGCACAACAAAATCTTTCGACCAAGGGCGACAATTATCAAAAAAAGAATTGAAAAAATCAGCTGCTTCATTGAACACAGCCATCACATCAACATCTCCAATCGGATACAAAAACACCTTGTCGCCGCCGAACGGAACAATCTTAAAATTCTCAAACCCAACATCCAGAAAAGTTTGTTGTGGAACAATCTTAAAATTCTCAAACCCAGCATCCAGAAAAGTTTGCTGTAACACAGGGACGCCAACACCATTTTTAATGCTAGCAGTCAATCCTTTAGAGGCCTAGAGAACATCTTTCGCATCAGAGAAATACTCATAACCCTCAATACCAAGACGAGGTAACTGACCAGCACCCGACACCTTCCCATCAACTAACCCCTTGGTCGCTTCAGCCTCAAACTCCCCCTCCACGCTCCTGCTCTTCAACACCTCTCCAGCCCTCCCGTCCCCTCCCCCTTTCTGCAACTCCCTCACCCTCGCCCTTTCCTCCTCACTACTAACAGCGTCCTCCTTCACCTTCTCTAATTCTTTTTTCCTCCTCTCCTCTAGCACCGCCTCTCCCCTCCCCTCCACCCTCAAAAAATTCACGGCCACACCACCATTTTTTTCTCCCTCTTTTTTAATATTTTTTTGTCCCTCTATTCTATTATTTTTTTCTCCCTCTCCCTCCCTAACACTACTCCCCACATTCCTTCCAAACCTATCAAATTTGGCAACGTTTGCAAACAACCTCTGATCTCGAAATGAAACATTATTCAAAGCTTTAAGCAATTTACCCACATCTCGAACTTTTAGAAATTTAACAAAGCCATAAACTTGCCCTCTAACACTACGGTTTCTTGACACAAAAACATCAAATAAAATCCCGCAAACTTCTAGGCCCTTCCTCAAGTCAATTAACTCAAGATTCTCCGGAAAATTAGTAATATAGAACACGGCATTTACCTGATGGGGGCCATCATGATGAGAATGAAGTTGCTGCCCATTACCATAGTTAGTAAGCATGGCACGTGACTGAATTTGCTTTCCATCTTCATGACTATAGTACCTTTCACGTGGGAGATGTTTGCCACGTGAGTCAAAATGTGTTTCCTTAACATACCTTGCATGCCTACCATGGGATTGAAATTGCCGAGTCCCCATAATATACTTCCTTTCATGCAAAGGGCTGCCACCTGCTATGATGCTGTCACGCAGTCCCTCACCAGAGCGAGAGTAACGATCACTTCGCCGCACAAGAGAACGTCCACGTTGTTGATCACTATTAACCCTAATTGACAAATCAGAAAACCTCGCAAACTGTCCAGAACCCTTGTCAAACCTGTCGTCCAAACCAAATCCTCCATACCCGCTGCCTGTGTTGTCCCTGAAAAATCGATCCCATCGCTTTCCGACGTCTGTTTCTCACCTCAGTCCATTCTCCCAAATCCCCCTCCCCCCCTCCCATTTGTGCCTCCCTGGCAAATGACCCACCCCTCCCGAAAGACCTCTCATCCGACGGAAAAGGAAGACGGCGCTGTGACCCAAGGATGGAACCACGACCGCCGCCGCTCTCTCTCCTACGGAAATACTCTCTCAACGCCGCGCTACTGTAGCGCCGCCGCTCACCCTCTCGCCGGTCACTCTCTCTCATTTTTTATTCTAATTCTAATCATTTTAATTTTTTGCCTTGTTCAATTTTTTTTAATAATTCAGCTAGTATGAATGCAGAAATGCAACCATAAATCTTTTGAGAGAGTTACGTCGTCTATTATAATTTCAAAAGATTAATCTTTTACGATTACATGAAGATTATACTTATGAACATGACTCGTGATGGAGTACATTATAGTTATACATCAACATAGAGAATGTGCTTGTATTACTACCTCCGTTCCTTTTTAATTGTCATTTTTGACATTTTGTACAAATCAAAACAATTAATAAATGTCACTACTTTTGATACAATAATTTATACTTTTATTATAATAACCTTATTCATTTAATATATCATCTCATATATTTGTCTCTCTATAATAAATAACTAAGGTTAAAATTGGTAAAACATTATTTAAAGTTACATTAAACTTTAAAAGTGATAGTTAAAAAGGAACAAATTTTTTTTTTAAAAAATAACAATTAAAAAATAGTAATATTTTGTGTGTTGACCAATACTTAGATGAGCGAAGTTTATGTACTTTTTGTCTCTTTCATTCACCTTATCCTACTCACTTCTCTGTCACTCTCTACAACCTGCACGCGCCACACTACTAGCACAAAAAGCAGAAGAAGAAAGAGTGAAAAAGCTGTCGTGAGAACATTTTTTTGCAGTATCATAAGTTGCTTTCATGCTCAGTGCTGTCGTGAGTAGCACCAGAGGTTTTTGCAGGGTTTTTTTGGATTACATTATTGTACCTTGTTACCTTAAAGAACTAGTTTTTGGGATGCTTTTCTGTCATTATGGCTTACATTTCTGGAAGAATAAGATGGTTTTTTTAGGAGGTTGGTGAGGTAATGTGAATTGCAAAGTTTTCAGGTAGTACAAGGGTTTTCAAAAAATTGTGTTTTTTTTGTTATGAGGTGGAGGGTTTTTTGGTTTTAGCCAATGTAGAGTGAAATTCATTGTTGAGGAAGTTGTTTTTATCTTTTTGGTTTTTGGAGTGGTTTATTGTTTTTGGGGTGTGTTGTTGGAAAGTTTTGTGAAAATGAGTGAATCTTCTTCTGTGAAGAATTTGGCTATTACGGATAAGGTTCAAAAACCTGGTGGTTGTGTTGGTATTTTCTTTCAGCTTATTGATTGGAAGAAAAAACTTGTTAAAAAAAAGCTCTTCTCAAAGAAACTTTTGACTCCTGGTTAGTTAGTTTCTAATTTTATCTATTCTCATACAATTCTCTAATAATATGATGATTTGGCATGAAAAGTTATACTAGGCATTGTTTTGTTGTTTTGATCTTTGTTGTTGTGTGTATTTCAGCTCGTGCAAAGAAGTTTAGGGGAGATGAAAAAATGCCAAATTCCAAACTTCACTTGGTAAGGCTTTATTATGCTTTAAGATATTGTGTTAATTTCTAATTTGGTGTTCTTTGATGTTTAGCACTAATGTTTTTGTTGGCTATTGTGGTTGTGTTTCAATTGTAGATTGCTAATGAGAATAGTGGAGGTTTTCCAAAAGGTGGGAGTCATGGTGTGGATGTAGAACGAAAGAGTGAAATGCGAGTTCCGAGTTTGGTAGCTAGGTTGATGGGTTTAGATTCTATACCAGCTGCTCAGCGAGAGAAATCGAAGAAAGCTTTGTGTCCTGATTATAGTTGTAGTGATGGGAAAGAGTGTTTGGTTAATCATTCTGAGATGGATAGACAAGGCAAGGATTTGGAAATGAGAGTTGTAAAGCATGATTCAAGACCTCAGAAGCTTCAGAAAACTGGAGTGTGTGAGAGAAAGGCCGTGACTAGGTTTGGAGCCGAGGCCCTTCATATTAGGAGTGTTTTGGCGCGAGCGAAAAAGCATAACCACCATCATCATCCAAAGCTTGCTTCTCCTTTGAAGAGTCCTAGAATTACTTCTGGAAAAAGTGCTTCTCGAAGCTCTAGGTTAATGGGAGCGGCTGCTAAGATTTTGGAACCTGGACTGCAGGCAAGTAGAGGTAAAGGCACTCTGACGTATCCTGCTTCCGCTTGTCCTCTCACGGCTGGCATTGTAAAAGGTGGTGGGGGAAATGCGATAATGCCAAATCATTCCTGTTACGTTTCCAGCGCATCCAAACCTTTAATAGGGCAGACTTCTTGCAAGAATTGTGGCAATTTGCTTGATGTAATTGACTGCAAGGTCGAGGTTAGGGGACCACCCGATTTTCCTCCACCGACTGTTTCAGCTGAGATCACTGCTACCTCAGTGGTATCGTCGTGTAAGAAGGGAATGCCGATTACTCCCTCTCATGGACAAGGAAGAGATATTGTACTTCTGAGAAGTCAGGAAAAATTCGCATCTCATGTTACGGACTGGAGAGGAGCAAAATTATGCACAACCACAACAGTCATGGAATGAACTGACTACCATAAGAATTCCAATCCCCCGTGAAGGTCCGGCTCAACGGAGTTCGAGTTCATCATGCCGACCAATAAGGGCCCAAGAGGATGATGCATCTTCTTTTGCCTACAAACGCAAAGCTCAAGAATCGAAATTAAGCAGTGAAAGCTCTTCGTCTGGATCTACAATGTGTAGTATGCAAGTAAAAAGAGTATCATCGTGTGCAAACACTGCAAGTAGGACTAAAGACTTTGTTGCTTTGAATAGAAGCATCAGTGGTCAAACGAGGATGAGATCGCCTACTAAAGTTGACAGTTCCAAATTTGACTTAGAGAAAAAACCTTGTAATCGACAACGTCTTGAGTCCTTGTCTCATGTAAGGACATTAGAGAGGAAAAGGACACCAAATGTCACACGACTCGAAGGCATGTCTTCTGCTAATTCAGTTGGTTTGAAACAGAGAAATGTTCGTCGTGAGGCAACTGGTGGAAAACGGAGGGACTTTAACTCTTCGTCATTTAACAGTTCCAATATAAAAAATAAAGGTCAAGGAGAACCAGTTAAGGCGAGCCACAATATGAACAATGATGCAGTTTCATTTACATTTAGTTCCCCTTTGAAGCAAAAGACAGGAATACATGTTGAAGAGGAAGAGACAAACAGCAACAATGAGAGGAAGGCATACTTCCAAAGGCCTCCACCATTAAAAGTTGATAATTTAGGTGCCTTTCTTGAACAAAAGCTGAAGGAATTAACCTTTCAAGAAAATGAGTTGGCTACAAGTGGTGTACCTCAAAAATCAAGTGCTGTGATTCTTCAAGAGCTGATATCTGCTCTAAGTTCAGAGAATCTGATCCTGTCATGATGGCCACATGCATAATGAAGATGCTAGTTTCCTTGTACGTATTCTTCATCATTACCATCTTACTGTGCCCAAATTTAGAATATTTTCTTCTTTTGTTATCAGTTAGCTGTTTGACAATTTTCAGTTCCTCATTTTTGTTGAAAACTTGTAGCGCAGTGCTTGAGTAGTCTAAATTTTATGTTTTAAATAGTGTTGGATATACTGCAATCAGAAATGCTTTTCTACCTGATTTTTCTGCTCTTCTTTATGTGAACTTTGCTTTTGCTGCTATTTATATCATCTGGTATCATGCTATCCCCCTAAATTATATATTATTTAGACTTCATCCTGTTGTTTTACCTAATAGATTTCAATAAAATGTTCAGCTGATTAGAAGACATCAATGTCGCAGTAGGTTATACACACATTGAAAGTTTAATTTCCCTGCATTCTAGTTGAGTTGAAGCCACATATCTATGACTCAGATGAATATACTACCTAATGCTATGCCTACTCTACCCATAATATAATGGGCGTCAAATATTGGACTATGATGAACTCAAATAGTGGTCTAAACAATCACTGTACATATATAATTCAAAGTTCTTTGTCGATTTTGTTCATTTATAATTTATCTAAAGAACAAAATATTGGTCATATCACTGGCACATGTCAAACTTTGTAGAAACTCACTGATCCACACTTAATATTGGCAGTACTTTGATTCCGAAAAGAGAGATGTAATTTTGTGATTAATTGCTTAAATATAAAACACCAGCAATCTGATATTTATATACATCAAGGTAATAATTTCTGAATGCAATTTAATGGAAGAGCAATTAGGCTAATTTGATTCCGTAAGATACATTGAATCCATTCTTCCTCTATTAAATCAATCTTGTCCTAGCTCAACTGGCAAAAATGTCCGAAATTGCTAGACCAAGCGTCGTGATTGGGGTTCGAACCCCGACTCCTCCTACTTGTGTGTGTGAGTTTCCAATGGCTATTGCCATTTCGTCTATCTAACAAAAAAAATCAATCTATGCTGCTTGGAAAGGGAGATGATTATTAAGTAATAAAGAGATTTTACTTCCAACACTTTGACTGTATAGGAAGAAGCCTATTTGCCTCAATAAACAGAAAATCATTTCCTGAAACCAGTGCAATTATTTTAAATAACTCGAGCTTTGTTAGTTTGAGCATAAATCTGTTAACTAATTGTAGTATTGCATCAAAATTTACACTGATTTGTAGAATGTTAGAATTGTGACTATTATACCTGACATTATCTTTGGTTTCTTTTCTTATTAGTGTGGAGCAAAACAAGAAAGGTTGTTAGGAACCTCTTGCAATGATAATCATCTCAGTCCTGGATCTGTTTTGGAAGCTTCATTTTCTTCTAGTAGTCTAGACGATAGCTCAGGTAAATTGGAACTTGAAAAATTTGTGATCTTGAAAAATTGATTCATAATTTCAATTTATTTAACCCCTCTGTGATTGTTGATTGAATTCCAGGGCGAGGTTTTCACCCTGACTCCATGAATTTCTCATACAGTCTGCCGGAACCATCAGAACATGATGATGAACTTTTAGATTCTGCTGCATCCTTTAATAAAGGAGAGGTATAGGCAAAATACTGTCATTTATCACCAACCAAATTCCTATGGCATTACAATGTTTATATTCTTTTGGAACACAATGTACAAGAAGCAAGCTCAATAATATGAAGGATACTCTCTTGAATGCTGAACTAGTGCTTCAAATTGCAAATGACCACAGCGAGGAAGAAATACCGCAGCTTCTGATTTATCTGTTTCTTCTTAACGAATTGGACGGCTATGTCAGATGATGCTATGTGGACCGATTCTAATTGTTTTGTGGGTTGTGAGGATTCCAAATCAAGAAACATGATCAAGGGATTTGTCTTTGATTGTGTTATGGAATATCTAGAATCAAATTGTTGGCAATATTTTTACACTGGATTCAAGACCTGGACGAAGCTGCCATTATGCGTAAAAGCCGAGACATTGGCTCAAGAGGTCAAGCAAGAGGTTAATAAGTGGGTGTGTATGGTTGGGATGGTACCTGACGAGATAATCGAATGGGAGATGAGTCATTCCCTTGGGAAATGGAATGACTTTGACATTGAAGCATTTGAGGCTGGTGGTGATATTGATGGAGACATACTTCATAGTTTGGTTGATGAAGTTGTTCAAGACCTTCTTGGTTTCAAGAATAATTCTTATTGATTATAAAATTAATGTGTATAAATGGGATTACGTTATCTCTAATGGAGGCTTCTTTAGGCTCTTTGAATTAGTGGACAAATAAAGTCCTAGTGACAATGCTTCTGTTTTGATATATTATTATTAGAATTATTACTGTTATATATGTTTTTATCTGTGCAAATTAGCCAACAAGTAATCATTAGTATGTTTGTGGTTTCAGCATTTGCTTAGAATATTTTTTACAGTTTAAGAAAGAAGATCATTAAAATGAATTCCACCTTGAAATCTCATTTTAAACAATAATTCTTGAACAATGACAAGCATGGTCCATATATTTACTCATCTTATTCAAATTTTGATTTTATAAAATTTAGACTTTCATGCTTAATTGAATTCCACAAAATTGAACCAACTGATTGGAATCAAGTGAATAATGTGCTTCATTTAACAACAAATCAATTGAGAACACCAAGTTTGTGATTGATTGATTGAAACCAAGTTTAGTTAAGGTTTTACTTAGCTCTATGTTGAATTCCGAATTACCAGAACCTCTAGTTGAGATTTAAGACAAAAAATCCACAAAATATTCTTTTAAAATAAAATTGTTGTCTTAACTTTAATCAATGTGATTTAGTTTGTATCAATATAATTAATGTAAAAGTTCAGTTTTTTTTTTTTCCAATAATAATAAGGGTTGTTAACATTTCCCTAATAATAAATGGCATACTTCAATTAATATACAAAGTCTCCACCAATCAATGAAGAAATAATAAAAAAAATCATTTATTTCATTTAAAATACAACAAACAATTTCCTTCCCAATCAACAGAGGAAAATAGTACTAGAATATGAAAATTCTTCTTCTTCTTCTTCCTTCTTATTACAGTAAATGTTGTAGTGACCAACACTCAAATCACACAAAGCTCTACAATACACCTGCACAATACTACTGCAAATCCAATAATCCTCCTTTCCCATTTTTTTTTTTATAAATTGCAAACCAAAACCAGAAAAAGATGAAAATATAAAAATAGCTGAAGCCATAAAATCAAAGCCTCTCAAAACTAAAAATGAAACAAATGAATCAAAGTTGAAGAAACTCAAAGCTCTCTACACCTTAAAACAGTTTTGCTATTCTTCCCAACAACTCTACTATTCCTAGTACTCTCACCATTGATAGCATTTGCAGTAGCTGAAGAAAAACTTCTAAGCTCATCAAAATTAGCATAGCTTTTCCTTGCCATAAGAACCCCACCACCACCAACACCAACACCCTTTCTCTTCTCTGCAGCAGCATTTGCTGATCTACTACTCCCTCTTGAACTTGACAAAACACCACCACCAACACAACCTTTGTTCTTGTTCTTCAAAGGAGGTGTCAGAGTAGTACTAGGTTGTGGTATATTCGTCGGTTTACGATTCTCTTTTCGTAACATTGAAGAGAAATCTGGAACAGATTGAGCTATAAGAGAAGACCCTTTACTTCCAGAAGTAACACTAACATGAAACTTGACTTGTTTTGTTGGTGGAGTTGGAATTTTTGTTTCAACTTGTAGCTCATTTTCTTCTTCTTGTTGTTGTTGGTATTGTTGTAGTCTTAGGTAGTTGTTTTGAAGCTTTGTTTCCCTTAATTTAGCGTATGCGTTGTATCTTGGTCCTCTCTCCATATCCATGGTGTTGTTGTTGTGGAGATGGAGGTGCGAAGAAAAAATGGGGGGTTTGGATTGGAATAGGATGATGAAAGTGAAAAATAGAGCCGTTGCAATATCTTTCTCTTCTACTTTTAACCACTTTTTCAACTAAAAAAATTAAACAAAATAGATTAGGGTATTTCATACTGCAACGGTCTAATTAATGAGAGAGAAGATTCCTTTAATTGTTAAGGTATATTGAAATTTCACTTTTCTCTATTTTGCACGTGGAATTTTTTATTCACTGTGTGATGGATTATCTCATTAATTTTTTCACTCAACTCTTTTTATTTAGGAAATTGGATTATCTCAAAATCAAAGTTTTATAAATTGAAGATATAATTTTTTTTCTTTTTTTAAATAGACTGGAATAATAATAACCACTTAAAAATTTATAGACTGGAAAGTTTTTAGGTTTGAACCTGAGTCACGACATCTAGCCAAACAATTTCAATATTTATAAGCTGAGTTAAGACTTAAACAATGAAAGATATAATTAAACTCTGCCATACAAACAACTATACTCTTTGAATTGAAAAATGAGAGTTTGTAAAATAATTAATAACAAAGTTAAGAGAATTTTACGAAAATGGGTCAACAAACTTTTCAAGCTAGGCATCTCAATCTTCGGCATAATATTCAAATAAAATCTTGTGCACACTGCACACCATGTAACTAGGCTTCGACGCATTTGCTGAAGCTAACATCATCCTAGACAAAGCACCATACCAAACAAATGGCAACTAATCAACATCGGAGACAACAAATACTATGCTACTACCTCGGTCCCTTTTTATAGGAGTAATTTGTAAAAATCAGAGGTATTAAAAAAATTATTGGAATAATAAAGTTGTCTCAAATGTGTGTGATTATTACTAGATTACCCTTAATTAAATATATATTTAATGTTAAGTTTTCATATACCAAGACAAATTAGTAGTATTAATAATGAGTATATTTGGAAAAAAAGTAATCAATGCATCTATAAATTTGTATATGATCTTTAAGGACAAAACTTTTTTGTAAACTACTCCTATAAAACTGGATGGAGGGAGTATATTTTTTTTTATTTTCAAATTTCACAATCAAACTCGTTTGATAGGCAGTAAAAGGATTATATTTATTTGTACAAAAAAAAAGATTATATTTATGGATGTTATCAAAACCAATCTAACTGATACCTCCATCAACATTGCACTACAACAAAGCTCTATGAAGCTCACGTTGTAATATGTAAAATTTTAAGTTTTGCTTTACACAACAAATGCGATTCGTGCAATTCCATAACAATAAAGATTATATGTACAACTTATATGAATTTTTAGTTTGCCTGGTATCCCAAAATATTCAGTAGTTACCAAATTGACAGTTAGTATAGACTGTCCTTCATTCAATGTCAATTGTTTCACTTACACGACACAGAATGTTGTAACCAACAAGCATCAAAATTGCTGAGCTCTTTACTGTGCTCTACAATTTTTAGTTTTGCTTTGCATCCTCTGTATTTATACATTTAGTTACTGCACTCCTACATTGCAGGTCCTTTTTTTTGTAAAGTAAGGATTTGTTAATTGTACAGAATGCAAGTCAAGGATATAAAAAAAGTGCACAAAAGTGGTGTTGAAATAGAATTTCTCATTGAGAAGGGTTATGAGATGCCAAAGAGCAAAGGTTGCCTTCCAACATATGGTACCAATTCCGTATATTAGTCCTAACTGCTTATTTTTCTCGCCATGTGGCAATCATCTGCTAGAGCCATGTGAGGGAGTGAGCATTTACACGAATCAAACATATTGGGCCAAATTTTTAGGTGAAAATGCTAGCACATACAGTGTGGTAACCATGGATTTCATCTATAATAGCCAAAAACTAGTGGTACATTTGAGAGAAATCAAACTTTATTGTACTTGTATTTTTGCCCTAAATTAAATCTATTGATATGGTGGTTAAAACCATTGAGCACTAAGGTCCTAACAGCTTGAACTCCTTGCTCCAATGACTCATCAACCTGGCATTGAAAAAAAGAAGAAGAAAGAAAACAGTGTTGGGATCAAATTTCAAATACAAAAAAGGTACATAATTCGAAACATTCTATGATCTTAGTGCCACAGTTTTCAGGTTTATTACTCCTCCTATTTCTTTTGTAGGTCACACCAGCTGTCTAAATATTTGCCCTGTCTAACTTATAATTTACTTCGATATATTCCATAATTATGTCATTTTAGTCAAATTTGTTACCATCTATTAACTGTAATTAAGTTTTAAAAAGAAACTAAATCCTAAATTGCTCTTATCTATGGATAACATGACACATGTAGACTGTGAAGCATTTCACAACTAGCATAAGCAGAAAAGTTCTATGCAATGATGTAAGAACTAAACTAATTTACGCTTGATAAAGACTAGAAGGTATAACCTGCTTTCTTTCCACTGAACTGAACTTTTGTAGAAGAAAGGCTCTTAAATCCATGGTTCCAGGAGGATTTCCAATTCCTACGAAGTTAAACTGATAAACAACTAAGGCTATATCAGCTTATAAAGTGACATTAGACAAAGAACTAACCGATTGCAAGTCGAGGAAAATCACGAGAACCATCCAAATGGCCAATCACATTTTTCAACCTGTAACAATATTAACACCAGTTATAGACTTCATAATTTCCCAGTATAAGGGGAGAGGACATATATAGCGAAATGTAATGCCAGCTCCTAAATAAGTCATGAAAACAAGGTTTGCAATATAGAGATGCCAGTCTTTGTATTATCCATAAAATCATACAAGTTCCGACATAATTCAGACATATCTTCATCACTATAATGCATTGAAAAAAAAGTTGAGAGCAAGAATTCTACATGTTACCCATGGCAAGATTCAAGTAACTATCCAGGTTTACAGATTAATGAGTCATGTTTAGAACATAATAAGAGTCAATCAAGTTAAATTCAGACAAAGAATTCTACTTTGAAGTTGTAGCAACTACTGCTAGTGATAAAGCTACTCCCACATAACACCACCTCCTCATTGTTAAGAGTTAAAAGAATTTCAACGGGCTTTGTATCCGCCTTATATGACACCATCAACACATCCTAGAAGCCCAACCCTTACTATACATATCTTAATTCATTGATGCCTTAAATCAATAAGATTATAGAAATCTTGTTCACCATCTAATTATTCATGAAGTAAAAAGTTCAGAATTGCTAGACTATCAAATCCTATTTTTGAAATCATATTTTGTTACGATACTTAAAAAATCCTAATAACTATGTTATTAGAAATACAACAAGCATTACCCATTGTGATGCCCATGTCCACCTTTAGGTTGAAGCTTTAAAACACCATTTGGAAGGCTAGTTTCATCATAAACCTACATAAAAATTTCCACAACCTTGAAGCTGACGAGAACATGAATAAATTTCCAAACTGTATCTACACAGAATCAAGGTATGAAATGCTTACCACTAGAATATGGCGCAAGGGCACTCGATAATATGCTGCAAGTGGCCCAACCTTTAAGAATATTAAAAATGAGATAATTCAATAACAGAAAGATAACATTCAAAGTGAAAAATCACAATAAGCACAAATAGGCATTCACAGATAACTATAAGCACTGAATCAGATAGTTCATCCATGACCAATTTCAATGTGTGTACGTGTGTATTAATCATGAAAAATCTAGCTATTATGCATGAGGAAAACTAACCGATTCCCCACTAAAATTCATGTATGTTTGAGGTTTTGCCAACAAAACTGGGACTTCTCCTATAGAGCCTGTACACATCAAATCAAATAATCAAATATAAATCAACGTTGCACACTTGCAATTAACCAAAATCAATGGTAGCAGATGATGCACCTATTCCAATCAAGGCTTTTGACTGTATGGTATTCATCAGAATACCTTCTGTTTGAGAAAGACTATCAATTATTTCAAATCCAACCTAACAGATACAAACCCATAAGATTAGAATCACTAAAAACAGAAGAACATTGATTCAAACACACGGAGAACTAAAAAAGTGAAAAATAATTACATTGTGTCTAGTGCCATGGTATTTATTTCCAGGGTTACCCAAGCCAACAACAAGCCAAGGAGTATATTCAAGTTTATTATCTCCATTGTTATTTGTCTGTGGAACCGAACAACGAACGGTAAATGATGATGTTTTAAGTGAATAACGAGGATAATGAAAGTTCCTTCTTCTGGGATAGGTTAAAGATAAGGTTGGAGAAGATGCAAGATGCAACATTTATCTGTTGAACAAAATACAAAAACATATAGATATCTTGATATAATAATTTGAGAACAAAACGTCATTAAGAAACACTTACCAAAAAAGTGAAGAAAAACACAATCTTCTGAATAGTAGCCGAGTGAGTGAGTGAGTGGAGAAGAGAAACCCAAGAGGTTTCTTTTGTTTCAATAAAAAAAAAAAGGTTGAAGATTTTTCTCTGGTTTTGTGTGTATCGAATACTAATTATTTAAAATGTTAGCAACGAGGTCGTTGTAGTATAGTGGTAAGTATTCCCGCCTGTCACGCGGGTGACCCGGGTTCGATCCCCGGCAACGGCTTTTTTTTTTATTTTGTGCACGTGCTAATTCACACAGTATTCAGTAGAAGCAACCCAGGTCGAGCAAAAACCAAACCAATTTTGGTTGGTGAAAAAAAAAAAATAGAATCCATCATTTTAATTATTGTCTTTGATAAATTTTATTTCATATTGTTAAAATGATTATTTTTTAAACAAAAGAGAGTACAAAAACATCGTGTGAAAGAAATGACAACATAACTATATTCAGGGTTGTTCCTATAAAATTGGAGATCTGACTCTCATAGTAAAATAGACCCCTAATAAAATAAAAACACAATTTTTTTAAGAACAACCTTCTATTTAAATTAAAAAAAACATTCGTAAACATAAAATAATCATCATCGTAACAAATACAAAAATAAATCCATGTTTTAATCAATAATATAAAAATATAGTTTAAATCAAATATCTTTATCAATCTATCCACCCACTACTAAAAATGAGTTATCAAATTTGAAGTTCAACTAAAATATATAATTGCATTATTTAACATTATATATTTTAGTATTTTGACCATTAAAGCACATAAACGTAAGAGTTGAACCGGAGACCATGGTTTACAACCTCACAACCCTACCGCTAGGCTAATGGAACTTATCTAATTTATTTTTGACATCGAAAATATATATTTCATAATTTGGGTCTAATGCAAAAAAAAAGTATTTTGAGGCCCCCATAAATTGGAGGTCAAACTCCATAGAACTGTTTACACTCCCTCAGGGACGGCTATGCTATGTTGGAACTTCATCTTTTTCATCAATCATTTACGACACTATGAATATTATTAAAAAGCATACAAACTTTAGGGAGACTAGACCAAAATTCAAGGGAGTACAAAGTACAAAAACAATCTTACCTAGAAAACACATATGAAGGAAAAAAGAGTACAAAGATAAACAAGCAATAAACCAACAAAATTTGTACTCTGGTAAACTAAAAATAGATACATGATTGATTTTAATATATTTTAAATTAAACAGACAAATTTCATATGCTATAGAGATTACTTAAAATTTTTTAGTCATACATGTATTTTAAATTAAACCGTCAAATTTCATATACTATGGAGACTACTTAAAATTTTATAGTCATACTCTAAGAATTACATTGACATTTTTAAAGGAAAATCTAACACCAAATCTTGAACACTATCATAGAGATGTATACTTTTTTTTTAACAAGTCAAAATTAGATATATATTAACACAACGAAAGTGACCCCTCCCCCCGCACAAGGTGTGCTAAAAAAGGCCAGCTAGAGTTTGAACAAAGGACAACAAAGCCAAAAACAGTGGCGAGTTGTCGCAAAACACGAAAGAATTACAAATAAATGTCCATGCAAAATAATGGATGTCGCCAACCACTCATGGTATGTATACTTTTTTTTATGGAAAATGACTTTAATCTTTTTGTCAAAACCAACAAATATGATCGGATGACTTTAATCCAACCCCTCCATGATTTCCGTCAAAAAAAGAGAAGATAATTGTATAGCGATCCTCTAATATATTTCACTATACATCAGCATGTCGGAAATTGAAATACATTAATTATCCTCTTTTTCCAAGTAGCTAAGGTTCATTTTACAACATGAAGATAAGTTCAATGTATCTTAGGAAATTGTGTTAGCATAATTATATTGTAAGTTGCATATGGTCATTTATTACCATTGCAATTACCATGTCTATAAATTAAGCCTGCTGCTGAGAGCTCTGTAACTCAAGCACATTCAGAAAAATATTCAGAAAATATTCTTTCTATCTTTTCACATGGTATCAGAGCTCCTAATCTGGGGGACTATGCTTCCGCAAACAATTATTGAGAAAATCTTACTGGGCATTTTCTGTTGTCAGAAACTTCAAATCTTGACTGGGCACTACTTGCTATCAAGTTCTTCCAATTAAACACTGTACGTACACGTTTAGGCACTGTTCGTACACCGTCAACCACCTATCTATGAAGGAGGAGATTGTAAATCCATTTGCTAAAGGAAGAAGCTCTCAAGTCCAGAATAATCAGTCTAAGGAATTACAGAGCATTCAGCCTGCCTATCGGCTAAATGGGAAAAATTATTTAAAGTGGGCTCAACTTGTTCGTACTGTGTTAAAAGGAAAAGGGAAACTCAGTCACTTAACTGGTACTGGACCAGCAGAGGAAGATCCAACTTTTACTGAATGGGATGAGAAAAACTCAAGTATTATGGCATGGCTATGGAACTCAACTATTCCAGAGATTAGTGATACTTGCATGTTTCTTGGCACTGCAAAGGAAATTTGGGATGCAATAGATGAAACCTATTCAAAGGCTAAATATGTTGTCCAAGTTTATGATGTGAAGGTGAAAACAGTTGTTGCTAAGCAAGGAAATAAATCTGTTACATAGTATGCTAACCAATTGAAGTCTCTTTGGATGGAATTGGATCACTATAAAGTGATAAGAACTCATTGTGCAGCAGATTCAGCAGTGTTTAAGGAGTTTATTGAACAAGATAGAGTCTATGACTTTCTTGTGGGACTAAATCTTGAATTTGATCAGGTAAAAATTCAGATTCTTGGAAAACCACAGGTTCCTTCCTTAAATGAGGTAGTTGCCATTGTAAGAAGTGAGGAGAGTAGAAAAAACTTGATGCTAGATACTCCATCCATTCAAAGTTCAGCCATGATAGATGAAAATCTTAGAGGTGGAGGACAAGCAAAGGTGGAAAAGAAAAGTGAATTGTGGTGTACTTACTGCAATAAGACTGGACATACTCGTGAGAAGTGTTGGAAGTTGCATGGAAAACTGCCTAATCGTGAAGGAGGACAGAAAGGAGGCCTTTTTGGAGGTGTATCTCGCAAGAATGGTCAGACTTATGTTACTGAAAAAGTTGAGGAAAACAAAGCAGAATCTTCAAGCAATTCTGGATTAAATAGCCTTAACCGAGAAGAGATTGAAAGAATGAGGGCTTTCCTCAATAGCTTGGAGAAACCATCAGGTACTTGTACTTTGGCGTATTCAGTTATGCTTCCAATTTCATTTGGGTTTAATGTCTCAAATACACTTTCCACTTCCCTTTGGATCTTAGATTCCGGAGCTACCGACCATATGACACCTTCATCCAAGTACTTCTCCACATATCACCCTAGTCCTAGTAATAAGAAAATTTCTACTGCTGATGGTACTCTAGTAACAGAGCCTGGTATTGGAGACATCCAAATAAGCCCTTCCATAATCTTAAAAAATGTCCTTCATGTTCCAAAACTGTCCACAAACCTAGTATCTATACAAAAACTTACTAATGATTTATCTTGTAGAGTCATCTTTTACAACAACCATTATGTATTTTAGGACAAGGATACGGAAAGGACGATTGATAAGTGGCAAGAAATGAATAAATCCATGTCTTTTATAAGGCTTTTTAGTTACTTGTTGTGCAAGTTATCTTAGGAAAATCATGGAATTAATGAGTAAATGCCAATTATTCTTTGTATACCTTATTCTTCCCCATTTGTGTAGGAAAAAGCAAGCCAGGACTTGAAAATAGCAAGAAATCATTAAGAGAAGAATGAAGAATCTCGCCCAGCGAGCGCTTGGCAAGTGAATGGCGAGTTGAGGCAGGGATTTTCAGGAGTTTTCAAAGTATACGCTCGCCCAGCGAACCCTTGGCAAGTAGTTGGCGAGTTCAGGCAGGGATTTTCTGGAACAGGGGAACCTTGATTTCGCTCAGCGAAATATTGGTCGCCCAGCGAGATCATCAAGGCGGTTTAATGCTGTGGAAGACGTGGCAGAAAGCCACTGGCCAGATTGTCAAACTCGCCGAGCGAGATGTCACTATCAGTTTTAGTATTTAAGCTATCTTTCAGCTTTTAGGTTAGAAGGTTAAGATTTATTAAGCTTATTTTAAGAACACATTTTAGAGATTTATTACCAGAGAATAGGGCTAAAAGAAGGGCACTTCAAAGGACAAAAAGGAATCAAGATTGGATCATCAAAGGGTTTTTGAGAAATCAAAACTTGACATTGATCTTCATCTTTTCTCCAGCTTTTGTATTGTTGACATGAAAATGATCAACTAAATCTCCTTTGTTGGGATTAGAGGTAATGAATCAAGCTAGATGTAATCTTTTGATCATGTAAATATATGATTCTAGTGTTTTATAATATATTGAAACTTATTCTTGTTATTCAATCTTATGTTTGGTTTAGTGTTATTGAAAAATACATTTAAATCTAGGGTTAGAATAATTTTCTATTAAAACAAGTATTCTAGACATGGAATTATGTTTTGATAATCACTTAAAGCATCAATTCTTAATGCTATTGGATAGTTTAATAGATTGGGAAATCGTCGATTAAACGATACGATCGATCTCACAACTTTATTTGGACACGAATAATGTTGTCGGGTGATGTGTGATAATATCGTTAAAAAGAGATTAAAACTAGAATCCGTTTATCATGATCATTAGAATAATGTCGATGTTTGATTTATGAACTTTGATACCGACACTTTTATGCCCTATTACTCGTAGTATTTATTTATATTTGAAAGTCGATTAGTTTTTAGTAAACAAAAGATGAAACCCTAACTTAAAATGATAATCGATGTTGAATGGTTTAAGGTATCGCGTAAATCCCTGTGGAGACGATCCTAATATACTCACGTGTAGATAGGAAATTATAATGTGAGGAAAAACCTTTCATCAAAATGGCGCCGTTGCCGGGGATTATAACGCTTAGATATCATAAACATAGCAGCTAAAATTATTGTTTTAAGCAATTTTGCAGAAAATTCTTTTATGTATATAACTATCATTTTTTATCCATCTTGTTGCTAATTTGTTTGGTCAGATTGTTGAATTCCGTATATGCGAGGTAAAACACAAGAAGACCAACTGCTGTTTGATTCAGAAATTGAAAGAACTGCTAGGAGAAATAATAGCAGAAATCGAAAGAAGAGGCAGCAAGCTAAGAGGCAGCAAGAAGGACCCTCTGTTTCTATTCCTTCATTAGTTCCAATACAAGAAACACCTATGGCCGGAGAAGGAGACGGATCCGGAAGTTCTGGTGGTAGTGGGATGCCTTGTCATAACAGCCCACGACGCCTAGCTCAATTGGGAAAGTCGCCAAGGACTACGAAACAAACGGAGATGAAGACTGGGATTCTCCAGATTCTATATGCTAACCCTTTCTCGGGTTTAGATCATGAGGATCCATTTCAACATTTAACAAAGTTCTATGAGATTGCTGGTACTTTGGGAGCAACGAAGAATGAGGAAGAAGCTATATTCATGAGAATGTTTCCTCATTCATTGATTGGAAAGGCAAAAGAATGGTACTTGGACCAACCACCACAAGTGATGACTAATTGGAATACTCTTGAGGAGAAATTCCTTGAAAGATTCTTTCCACAAAACCGATTCATGGAAGCCAAGACTACCATAGCCGTCTTCTCAAGGATCAAGTGAGACACTTTGTGAAGCTTGGGAGCGATTCAAGTCAATGTTAAGAAGATGTCCAAACCACGGTTTTGATGATCTTACTCAGATTCATCTTTTCCGCAATGGAATGCAACAACAATCGAAACTTTTACTTGATGCAGCCGCGGGTGGATCATTAATGGCAAAGAGTGCTGAAGATGCAGTTTCAATTATTGAGAGAATGGCACTCAATGACCATCAAGCTCACCACAACAGAAATCCAGGACAAAGAAAAGCCGGTATTCTGGACTTGGGAACAAATGACGCTATTCTTGCACAAAACAAGCTGTTGACTCAACAAGTGGAAGAACTAACAAGAAAGATGGCAAATCTTCCACAACAAATGAAAGAGATGCAAAATGAACAAAGAAGACATCATCAAGTTGCATCTTGTGAGCTTTGTTCAGGCGATCATCCCACTGGTTTTTGTCCACCACCAACAGAAGAAGTAAGCTATGTCGGTAACCAACAAAGACCGAATCAGTATCAAGGTCAATATTCAGGCCATAACAACAATTTCCAAAGAGGAAACAACTCAAATTATGGCCAACCATGGAGACAAGATGCTGGTCCATCCAACCGACAACCTTACAATAATTTCAATCAATACCCACCACAACAAAACCGCTCTCAAACTACCGACGAAACATTGAACCAATTTATGCAAATGTCCATGGCTAACCAGAAAAACGCCGATGCTTCCATTAAAAATCTAGAAACTCAAGTCGGCCGAATGGCTCAACAACTAGCTCAAGACACAACAAGGAGGAACCTTTACCGCCAACACTCAACCCAATCCAAAAGACCATGCATCAAAATGATAATCAATTCATTTTGATGCAAACGACCTTGCAGAAAAAGTTCATTGCAAGGCAATTGCAACAAGAAGTGGGAAGGTGATTGGTAGGGGAATAGGAGATAATCTTGAAGTGGAGAGGAAAGTTGTTGAAGAGAAAATGGAAGAGATTGATGAAGGAAGTGAGAAGGAAGCGGAGGAAGAAAATAATGAGGAATTAGTTGAAAAGAATAAGGAGTTAGTTGAAAAAGATAACAATGAGAAGATGAAAGATGTGGTGAAGGAGAGGGGCAAGAAACAAGAAGTTGTAAAGAATGCACCAGCTCAACATCTACCATATCCTACTACTCCAGCTAGAAAGGACAAAGAGAGGCAATATGCAAGGTTCCTAGACATTTTCAAAAGGTTGCAAATTAATATTCCATTCTCGGAAGCCTTGGAGCAAATGCCTACTTATGCCAAATTTATGAAAGAAATTTTGTCCAAGAAAAGGAGGTACAATGATGAGGAGACAATTCAGCTTGATGCGAATTGTAGTGCCATCATCCAAAGAACATTGCCAACGAAGGAGAAAGATCCGGGGAAAGTCACATTACCGGTATCTATAGGCAATGTGAATGTCGGCAAAGCACTCATTGATCTTGGCTCAAGTATCAACCTAATCCCACTCTCCGTTGTCAAAAGGATTGGTGATTTGGTTGTGAAACAAACAAATTTGACGTTGCAACTGGCCGACAAATCTGTCACACGTCCATTGGGAATAGCTGAAGATGTCTTGGTGAAAGTAGACAAATTTTTGTTTCCCATTGACTTTGTGGTGATGGATATTCCTGAGGATGATGATGTGCCACTTATTCTTGGAAGAACATTTATGCAAACGACAAGAATGATGATTGATCTTGACGGAGGTTTAATGAAAGTCCGTGTGGACGATGAAGAAGTCAATTTCAACATCAATGAAGCTATGAAGCATCCTCGTGATAAAGGTGCATGTTTCAAGATGGATGCAACTGATGAATTAATTGTTGATACAAGGGAACAACTGCATAATTTGACACCTCTTGAAAGAGTTTTGACGGATGCACTAAATATCATAGGCGAGGAAGATGAAAAAGAAATTGAAGAGTGTTTGAAGGAGCTGGATTCATTGAAAGAAATTCCTCCTCACAAAGTCAAAATTGAGGAATTGAAGAATGAATCCAATGTTCAAGAGATGAAGCCGGAGATGAAAATTCTACCCTCACACTTGAAGTATGTTTTCCTTGAAAAAGAGGGTAACAAACCGGTTATCATAAGTAGCTCCTTGTCAAGCAACGAAGAAGCCAAATTGGTGAAAATTTTGAAGTCTAACAAAGAAGCGATAAGGTGGACACTATCCGACTTGAAAGGGATAAGTCCATCTTATTGTATGCATAATATCATGATGGAGGAAGATTACAAGCCGGTAGCGCAACCTCAACGTCGGTTAAACCCAAATATGAAGGAAGTAGTCCGGAAGGAAGTGGTTAAACTACTTGAAGCCGGCATGATTTATCCGATCTCGGATAGTACTTGGGTTAGCCCGGTTCAAGTTGTCCCTAAGAAGGGAGGTATAACGGTGATCACAAATGAGAAGAATGAGCTCATACCAACAAGAACCGTCACCGGTTGGAGGATGTGTATTGATTACCGGAGACTCAACAAAGCTACAAGAAAAGATCATTTTCCTCTACCATTCATGGATCAAATGCTAGAAAGACTGTCCGGTCAAGCTTATTATTGTTTCCTTGATGGCTATTCGGGCTATAATCAAATTTCGGTGAATCCAGAAGATCATGAGAAGACAACTTTTACATGTCCATTTGGAGTTTTTGCATATCGACGCATGCCGTTTGGGTTATGTAATGCTCCAGCAACATTTCAACGATGCATGCAAGCAATTTTCGCTGATTTGATAGAGAAGAGCATTGAAGTGTTTATGGATGATTTTTCTGTCTTCGGTTCATCCTTTGATTTATGCTTGAAGAATCTTGACACGGTACTGTTAGTATTGCTAATGCAAGTATAAGTTTTTATATCGTTCCACAGGGATTAATGTGATATCATAAACCGTTCAACGTCGATTATCGTCTTAAGTTAGGGTTTAACCATTTGTTTTACTACACTACTCATTATTTTAAAAACATAATAATTAAATAGTAGAGTAATAGGACATAGAAGGTGCTAGGATTAACTTTCATCAATCAAACATCGTTTATATTCGATTGATTACAAATACGGATTCTAGCTTTTTCTTATATATGACATTATTACGTATTGCTCAACAACATCATTGATTTCCCAAATGACGTCGTGAGATCGATTGTATCGTTTAATCGATGATTTCTCAATCTATTAAACGATTCAAAAGCTTTACGATCCAATACTATAATGTAATTATCAAAACCAAATCCCATTTCTAGAATTTCTTATCTTGATAGAAAATCATTCTAAACCTAGATTCAAAAGTCTTTTTCAACAACATTTAAATCAAACATAAGATTGAAAAGCAAGAAGAAATTCAATGGTATATAAAAATTGCTAGAATCATATATTGAATAACCAAAAGTTTACAACATGGAATGATTGATTACCTATTAATCCCAACAAAGGAGATTAGTTGATCATTGTCATGACAACTATGGCAAAATAAGAAAGGAAGATGAAGATATGTGAGAGCTTGATGTCTCAAAGCTTCTTAAGATCTTCTTCAATCCAAATCAAATTGCTATTTGAAGTTCTTCTCCCTCTATGCCTATTCTCTCTCAAAGATAACAAGTATTCTAAGCTCTGGAAAATATTAAAACTGATAAAAAACTATCTCCCTCAGAAATGAGCTTAAAAATCTATAAATATGCTGAGAAAAAGCACGCTCGCTACAAGCGACCAGCCTGTCGCTTGTAGCGAGGACATCAACTGGCCAATCATAGAGCTCCACGTCACCATCAGCATTAAACCGCCCCTTTGGTCGCTGTAGCGACAAGGTCTGTCGCTACAAGCGACCAGCCTTTGAAATTCCCTGCCTAGACTCGCTACTAGCGTCCAGTCCATCGCTTCAAGCGATGAACCCTTGTAAATCCCTGCCTAAGCTCGCTTCTAGCGATGGAAGCTGCGCTTCAAGCGATGGTACACTGGAAATCCCTGCCTATCCTCGCTACTAGCGATGGCTTCTGCGCTTGTAGCGATGGCATCCAGAAAAGCTTCATTCTTTTGCATCAATCAGGTTCAAGCATGTATTTCCTGCATAATCACATGGGGTAAGGCTTAGGATCACAATCATTGCATTTTTAACACAAATATGCTCTAATCCTAAGGTAACTTGCAAAACAAGTAATCATAAGTGCCCTAAAATGTATCAAAATATAACACCTTTTAGGCACTTATCAAACTCTCCCCAACTTACATTTTGGTTTGTCCTCAAACCAAAGACTTAAAAAAGAAATTTTCATAGCTTAAAAACCACAGTATTGAGCAATTAGCAAAGGATTCAAAAGTGCGAAGAAATAAACATCAAGTGAGTGATTCAAATGTGATTGCGCAAGCTAAAGTTCAATTTCTCATTAAACAAGATACATTCTACAAATGTGAACTAGTTCTAAACACAAGGAATCAAATCATACAATCCTAAACAAGCAACATGTTTAAATTTGAACCAAACCTAACACACTTCTATATAAAGTATATGAACAATTGAAATCATTTGTAAGGGTTATGAACACTCATCCAACAAACATGATAACATACAATCAAATTATGTGTCTATCTAATTATCATTTCCAAAAGCATAAAAGGCATTGATCAAAAGGTCTTAAAGGGTTGTAATTGGGCTAGGTAACAAAAGAATTGTCATATGTGGGATATTTGAATTCAAATGGCCAAGCAAAAGGAAACATTCAATCTAATTACACACTTCCTTCTTTTTCCAATACAACACTTGGTGAATTTCTTACTTTTCTATTCTTGATTGATCTTGACAACTTTTTCTTTGAATTCTTGCAAACCTTTTCATTTTTTTCTCTTTTCTTTTTCTTGGTTTGCTTTTCTCTCTTTTTTTCTTTTTCTTTTTCTTGTTGTCAAGATCAATTATCATCATTCACCCTAATATTGACATAAACATAACCTCCCTTTCTCCCCAACTTATTTCAATGATACCCTAATCGAATGTTCCTTTATCATTATGGCAAAGGTCAATAAAAACGATGGATAAGGGTTCAAAAGAAAACAACTATCAGAATTTAATAAAGAGTTAACTATGAACTGAATTTTTTTACAAACTCCGGCAATTTAAATAAGCAGATGAGCTTATTAAATTGACAGTCCACAGTTAACAATTCTGATTCTAATAGGCTCAGATGGGTTAACAGATACTCACACATCTCACAGGGTAGGTTCATTTGGTCAAGTATTTCACTCAATTTCAAAAAATTGCCTTGATCACTTCAATGCTCTTATACAATTTAAAACAACAACAGATTTAACATAAAATGACTGAGTTAAACATGATATTGGTCTCCTGCATATATATACAATGGTTGAGGATTCCTCACATTTTGGCTAGTTCTATATTGGTTCAAAACTAAACAAATGCTTGCTTGAAAACTGAATAAATTAACTTGTGTGTGTAAAGAACTTATTCACATTCACGAATATACCTAGAAAAACAAGAAAACGAGTACCTTAGCTGCGCGCTTTAACACTCATTCTATCATTATCACTCAGATGATTCAAAGTTCAAGCATTGGCTTTTGAATCTTTCATCTTTCTTTCAACATTTGTTGGGATAATTTCAAAAAATTTTACCAAAAAATAAATACTAAAGCATAAATAGAACATAAATTATACTAACATGTTATACCAAAAATAAATAACATAATAGCAAAAAGGTACATCATCCATGGTACATCAAACATAAACAAAACAAAGTACAAAACATCATGAAAATGTTATAGAAGTACAAAGCTGAATAAATAAAACGAAAGAGAAAACAAATCAAGATCTGCAGCTCTGCATCATCAATCTGAATCTGAATCCATGTCCTCAGAGTCTATCAGGTCAGCTGCCATGCGGTCAATAGAATTTGTAGCTGCTGAGGAGTCATCATCCAGATCATCATCAACATCAGCGTCGTCATCACCCTCATCACCGGCATCCTGATCACCAGCATCAGTTGCAGCTGCCCCTCCTGGAAAGAATGGCCTGTCCCCAGGCCAAGCTATGTGCTCAGAGAAGAAAGCAGGTGTCCACGGGCTTTGGCCACTGTCATACCCCATTTTTGACCCACTTTCAATTCGTTTTTTCTCGTATTTTGAGCCAGAAATTGTCGTCGTTTCAGACGAAATTTCGGCAGGGAGGTATTTTAAAATACCTCATATTTTGTTCCGAAGGCGACCGTTTTATTTATTTATTTTGTTATTATTATTATTAGTTATTTTTTTTTCTTTTATTATTTATTTTATTCTTTTCTTAATTTCTTTTTATTATTAGTGTTCTGTCTTTTTATTTATTTTCGTTTTTTTAATTATTACTATTTTTATTTTTACTGTGGTATTTATTTTTTCTCAAGTTTTTATCCAATTTCAGTCCAGGGGCAATTTTGTCCAGATTTTTTCATCAAACCCTAGTTTTGGTCCTTTAAATAGTGCAGTTAATGCACAGTGTTCGAGGGAGGAGAACAGTGAAAAATCACAGTGAAATTCGGCCACCAAAAAATCACCCAAAAACCTAAACTTTTTCTCTTCCTCACAAACAAACCACCAACACTCAGCCAAACCATCACCAAAGCCGCGGCCACTACAACCTAAAACGGTCAGAACCCAAACGCAAAACAACATTACCACAACAAACCCAGCAACCACCCACGTCCCAGCCAAACACGAACACAACCCACGCAAGTTACACACCACACGACCCACTCGCTCGCACTGAACAAACACGCACCACACACAGCACAAAGAACACGCGATAAGCACAAGAACAAAGCCAGCAAAACCGAACCACAACAGTAGCAAACCAGACCCAGAACACACAAGAAGGTAGATTTTTTTTTTTTCCTAAAAAAGTTTAGATCTAGAAAATATAAGAAAGATTTTGAGAAAAATAATTGTGGATCCGAAAAGAGCATAAAAAAGGATATCTAAAAATGTAAAATTTTTTTGAAAAGGGGAATTTTTTTGCTCCGGCGCGGTGGTGCCGCCGGCGACCACCGCGCCGGAAAAAGCTCCTGGCCGCGTGTGAAGAGAGAAGGGAGAGAGTTTCTTTGAGTTTCTGAAACATAGAGAGAGAAAGAGGAGTAGTTTGTGTTTTTTTTTTCATGTGTTTTTTTATTTATACTAAGTTGCCTTGGCTTTACTACTACGCGCGCGCATCTCCGTTGTCCTCATGGACCATCAGGTTTGGACCGTTAGATCCAAGATCTGACGGCCATTATTATCACCTGTTTTGATCAAGCGTTTTTACCTCTTTTTTTTCTTTATGTTCTTCTCTCTCTGTGACCTTCAGATTTAAATCTAATGGCTGAAACTTTGTCTTCTCAAGATTAAATCTGGACGCTCTGTCTAATCAGACGGTCCAGATTTACTCTGTTGAGCCCAATGTTTTTCTAAGCCCAGTTTTTTCCTCTACTGCTTTACTATTGTAGCACTCCCCTTTTAATTCTGCACCCCTCTTTTTTCTTTTTCTTCTCTACTTCTTTTTCTTTTATTTTATTTCTTTCTTTTATTTTTACATTTCTTTTTATTTTCTTTGTTCATTTATTTCTCATGCACTTTATTTTACTGCCTTTTAATTTTCAGTCTATCATGCATTTATTTATTTATTTTATTTTTATTTACGCATCATTATTTATTTATTGTCTTGCATTTTTATTTAGGCATCATATTTAATCTTATGCCTTGCATTATTTTTATTTTCTTTATTTATTTTTCCAGCTCCATATTTATTTTTATGCCTTGCATTTTTTATTTTCCAGTACCATATTTATTTTTTATGTCTTGCATTTTAATTCCTTTATATTCTATGCATCATATTTATTTTATGTATTGCATTTTTATTTTTCTTTTAGCATCATATTTATTTTATGTTTTGCATTTTTATTTTCTTTATTTTTATTTTCAGCATCATATTTATTTTATGTCTTGCATTTTTATTTTCTTTATTTATTTTATGGACCATATTTATTTATAGTTTTGCATTTCATGCATTTTTATTCCCTTTTAGCATATTTACTTTAATGCAATTACAATTTTTTATTTTTATTTTTGTCATTTATTTTATTGCCATTAGAATGTATCTAGGTCCAATGTAAAAATAAATGAGAATATCGCACTGACACCACATTTATCTTTTATGCTTTATGTTGAGATCGATAACGTAAATTTGACCGTATCCGAGGAGAAGGGGATCTCACTTCGATTCAACGTCTTTGTGAGAAAACCCTCGCGCTTAGTTTTTTTTCGACTACCACTTAGTTTATTTTAGTTAATTAACTTAATCAAAAAAACCAAAAACATTTCAAATAACAAAAAGCCAAAAAAATCTTTTCTCAATCAAGTTTAATTTTCAAGTCAATTAATTCCTACATTTTCTTCAAAAAACAATTTCAATCAATTTTAATTATTTCAAACCTTTTTCTTCAATTTAAAATCAATCAAACTCACATTTCTTATTCTTCTATGCCTCTACGGCCCCTTATCTTCTCAAAACATTTTCAAAACTTTAAAATCAATCATAACAAATCACTAAGCCTTTTTTTCCCGAACTACATCGGTTTTGATCCCATTTAGGTATGTAGGCAAAGGACTTTGTCCTTCCAAACCAACTAAACAAAAATCAATAAAAATAACACAAACATTTTCTTTTCTTTTAAACTCATCACTTCAATTTTTTCACACTTAAACTTTAATTTTTCACACTTAAGCATTTATTTACAAACAAATAATCAATTTAGCATAAAGATAAATAAAACAAGAGGTTCCTATAGAGTACTATAGACGTTTAGGGTGCTAGTACCTTCCCTTTGCGTAACCAACCCCCGGACCTTTGATCTCTTAAAAATAGGGTTTTTCGAACTTCTCCCTTTTCCTCGGAAAAATAAAAGATCGGTGGTGAAATTAATTTGTGAGTCAACGCTAATTAATAGCTTGATCTCCGAAAATCACCGCGACAAAAATGGCGACTTCACTGGGGACCAAAATCCTAAGTGGGTTAAACCTATCTTGCTTTTCTTTATCTTTATGCTTTATTATTATTTGTAATTGTAAATATGTGCTTAAATGTTTATCTTTTTACGTGAGTGGTGAGATAAGTCCTATACCCGGACTTGAGGGAAACATAAGATAGGATGGTGGTATAATCAAAGTGTCTTTCCGAGAGTAAATTTCGGATGTGGCACATGTGATAACCCCACTCAATGGAGGAATCTTGGAAGTATTATTATGTTGTCATGAGTAAGTCGTGTTCGGCATTGATATTTTCAAGTGACCTATGAAGTTGAGGACCTTTAGTTACCTTTAACCCATCTTGGCCTTTTAGGACGTAGTGCGGTGGCTAACCAAGAGTAATCTTGAATTAGTTGATACGCGATACTACACTCAAACGAGACTTTCTTACAAATATTATTGGATCGGGAGTCAATCTCGTAACCCGACGATATTTGGAAGGGGTTGAGGACTTTGGGAACTTGGTAGAACCCGTGATACAGGTACATGTGAAACCATAGTCCTTACCAAATGGCGTGTTTACCCTTGACTCCAACATTATGGACCTAAACTCACCATGTTTTCTCCGCTCTTTAGCATAATCATGCATACATGCATCCATGCATAAACTCTTTTCTTTTTCATCCAAAACATCGAAGGACTTAAACAAACTTTTTGTAAACATTGTAGATATGGACATTCCACGAAGAAGCACTAAGAAGTATCTTTTCAAGAAACCAGACTTGTCAAAATTAAGGGAGCTAGGATCTTTAGTAAGTGATCCTATGGATTTTCAAGCTCATCATGGGAGGTTGCTTAGTATCCTGAGAGTAAATGTTGAGGAGGGATGCTTAGAGACTTTGGTTCAGTTCTATGACCCACTCTACCATTGCTTCACTTTCCTGATTATCAGCTTGTTCCCACACTTGAAGAGTACTCCTACCTCGTCGGTTTACCTGTGCCAGACAAGATACCGTTCCACGGTCTTGAACCTACCCCTAAACCCTCCGACATCGCAGCCGCTCTCCATCTTGAAGCCTCCGTCATCCAAGCAAACCTTACCACTAAAGGAGGCCTCCAAGGTCTTTCCACCCGTTTCCTCTACCAACAAGCCTCCATATTCGCTGAAGCAGCTAGCACTTATGCCTTTCATTCCACCCTAGCCCTCCTTATATATGGCCTTGTACTCTTCCCAAATATTGACAACTTCATCGATATCCATGCCATCAAAATCTTCCTCTCCAAGAACCCTGTACCCACACTACTAGCTGATACTTACCACTCCATCCATGACCGTACCCTAGCCGGCCGTGGAACCATTCTTTGCTGTGCACCACTGCTTTACAAATGGTTTATCTCCCACCTACCTCAAACTCATACTTTCAAAGCTAACCTTGAAGATCTTCCTTGGTCCCAAAGAATCATGGCCCTCCATCCCTCAGATATAGTTTGGTATCAGGCAGCCTGTGACGTGGGGAATGTCATTGTCAGTTGTGGTGAATACCCCAACGTACCTCTTCTTGGTATGCGTGGCGGGATTAGCTACAACCCTCTTCTAGCCCGTCGACAGTTTGGGTACCCGATGAGAACAAAACCAAACAATCTTGCCTTGACTAGTGAGTTCTATCTTTATCATGAAGACCACACAAACAGGAGAGAGAGATTTGCACGAGCTTGGAGCGCCATCCGCAGGCCTAACAGAAGTCAACTAGGGAAGAAGTTTGATTATGTGCATGAATCCTATACTCAGTGGGTCATTGATAGGACCATGAGTTTTGGCCTACCCTACCACCTACCTAGATACCTATCCTCCACCATCCCACCATCATCCTTGCCCATCCCCTTTGACACCAAGGAGGAGTTTCAGGAGCAGCTAACCAAAGAAAAGCAAGAGAAGGAAATCTGGAAGAGGAGATACCAGGAACTCGAGCTCGAGCATGAGACCTTGAAGGGGAAGCTAGCCCAGCAGAACCATGAGCTTTTCGTCCAGAACCAGAAGATAATTGAGAAGGATGACTTGCTTCGTCGGAAGGACGCTTTGCTCCGCCAAGACGCTAGGAGGAAGAGGAGGTTTATGGATTCGATCTCTAGTGCACATTCAGATTCTGAGGATCCATCTGCTCCGGGAGTTTGAGTTTGAAGTCCTTAGGACCTTATGCTTAGATTTTAGCTTGCAAAATCGCTTGACTTGTAAACGAAAAAAACTCTTTGTAATATTTCAATGATTTAGTGAAGTGTTCAGTTTATGACGTTTACAATTACTCTAACAAGTCCTTCGATAATAATTTGTTCTTTTCTTTTTTTAAGGCATAATCATACATCATCCTGCATTCATAGTTTCCAAATTGAGTCTCATACTTTGTTCATCAATCAAAGGTTAATCAGCCGCTGTTGAAGAAAGTGGCCCGACGAATTCTTCGCAAGTCTACTCGCGTTTACAATACTCGAGCTAATCAGAGGAAGAAGATGGATCTTGTCGAGCAGGAAAATCAGAACCTTCGGGAAGAGGTCGCCAGTCTGCGAGAAGGGATGGACAGATTAACAGAAATGATGAGTTCTCTTTTGGCTGCTCAGGGTTCTCAGTCCGCTGCTGCTGCTGTAGAACAACCGTTTGTAAGCACCACTCCACTCTCCACTGCAGTTTCCCAACCACTGTTTATGCCTCCGGGCTGTACATGGGGAATGCCTCCCCCGGTTAGTGAAAGTCTCCAACCCGCTGTAACAGAAGTTCCGCCTCCCTTCGTTCAACAATCAACACCGGTTCCTCAACCCGGCTTGCCTTTTCCCCAAGCTGCGATGACCTATTCCGCGCCTCTAGTACACACAGTTCAGGATCAGGGACCTATTTTTCATACCGAAAGTGTCGCAGCTTTCGACAGGGTGGACGATCTGCAGGATAAGTATAATGAGATGCAAAGGGAAATGAAAGCTCTTCGGGGAAAAGAGTTGTTCGGCTCGAATGCTCATGAGCTATGTCTAGTTCCCAATGTGGTAGTCCCGCATAAATTCAAAGTCCCAGATTTCGAGAAGTACAAAGGAAATTCTTGTCCCAAGGCACACCTGGTGATGTATGCGAGGAAGATGTCCACGCAGACAGACAATGACAAGCTTCTGATTCATTACTTCCAGGACAGTTTGACCGGCGCTGCTATGAGATGGTACATGGATTTGGATGGTGCTGACATCCGTACTTTCAATGACCTTGCAAATGCCTTTATACAACAATACAAGTACAATTCTTATCTGGCCCCGGATAGAGATGAGCTCAGGGCAATGACTCAGAAGGAGAAGGAGTCGTTCAAAGAATATGCACAAAGATGGAGAGAGTTGGCTGCGCAGATTCGCCCTCCATTAGAAGAAAAAGAATTGACCAAGCTGTTCCTTAATACACTTAGTCCTTTCTACTATGAGAAAATGGTTGCGAGCGCTCCCAATGACTTCACAGAGATGGTAGGAATGGGGATGAGAATCGAGGAAGGTGTCCGGGAAGGACGGTTAGTGAAGGAAATTGCCCCTGTTAACAATGCTAAGAGGTTCGGAAGTGGCTATCCGAGAAAGAAAGAGCAAGAGGTAGGTATGGTCGCCTACGGAGGACCCCAGTTGCAGTACCCAACTTACCCGCACATTGCCAATGTTTCACCACCCGTAACACAAAATTTCCAAATACCTCAAAGACCACCCTCCCATTACCCACAAAATTACCCACAAAATTTCCAACAGCCTCGCCCACAATCATCATACCCTCAACAACAAAATCGCCCACAAACCCCTCAGCAACCATATAACCAACAAAACCGCCAAAGAACAACATTTGATCCAATCCCGATGAAGTATGCTGATTTGCTCCCTGCATTACTCGCAAAAAACCTTGTCCAGCTTAAGGCACCACTCCGTACACCAGATATTCTACCTCCTTGGTACCGGCATGACTTGACTTGCGCCTTTCACCAAGGAGCACCTGGGCACGATGTTGAGCATTGCCTTGCTCTTAAAACCGAGGTCCAAAGGCTAATCCGGGCGAAACTTCTGACTTTCAAAGATTCCGACCCAGGTCCCAATGTCCAGGCCAATCCCTTACCTAACCATGGGTCCCCTGTTAATATGGTTGAAGATGGCCAGGAAGGTTGCTCTATTTTCAATGTTCAAGACATCAGGACACCTCTGGTCCCGATGCACACAAGAATGTGTAAAGCAGGTCTGTTCGAACATGATCATATGAAGTGTAAGGTTTGCTCTGTGGATACCCGAGGATGTGCGCAGGTACAGGATGACATCCAAGGCTTGTTGGACCGCAAGGAGTTGTCTGTGACGAGAAAAAGTGAGAATGTTTGTGTGATAACGCCCGAATTTCACATCCCAGAACAGTTAGAATTAACCCTTGGTAATCAAGAGAATGCTGCCGTTACTCCCTTGGTGATCTGTTTACCGGGAGCCTTACCGTACGCATCATTGAAGGCGGTGCCATACAGGTACAATGCAACTATCCTGGGCGATGGACAAGAGTCCCCTATACCTCCTCTGTCATCTGTTAGCAACATTGCAGACAGTAGCAAAGTATTGAGAAGTGGGCGCATTCTTCCAACCATAGTGCAAGAGAAGGTCAACACTCCAGTCATTGATCCAGTGCCAGCTAGCGGGGGTGAATGTTCAGAATCAGATGAAGTGCTGAAATTAATAAAGAAAAGTGATTACAAGATCATCGACCAACTGTTGCAGACACCTTCAAAAATCTCAATATTATCCTTGTTATTGCATTCTGATACTCACAGAGAGGCATTGATGAAAGTGCTAAGCCAAGCCTATGTTGACCATGACGTGACTACTAGCCAGTTTGGAGGGATAGTTGGCAACATAACCACTTGCAACAACCTGGGATTTAGTGATGAAGAGCTCCCAGAAGCTGGAAGAGATCATAACCTAGCCTTGCATATCTCTGTTAACTGCGGGACGGACGCTCTGTCTAATGTGTTGGTGGACACCGGGTCGTCTTTGAATGTGATGGCAAAAACTACACTCGATAAGTTGTCGTACCAAGGTGCACCCTTGAGGTACAGTGGGGTTATTGTGAAGGCATTTGACGGATCGAGAAAGTCAGTGATGGGGGAGATAGTATTGCCTATTACTATTGGACCCCAGGTTTTCCAGATACCTTTCCAAGTCATGGACATTCAAGCCTCTTACAGTTGCTTGTTGGGAAGACCTTGGATTCATGAAGCAGGGGCGGTCACATCCACGCTCCACAAAAAGTTGAAGTTTGTGCGGAATGGGAAGCTGATCACTGTGAATGGTGAAGAAGCGTTGCTAGTAAGCCATTTGTCGGCTTTTTCTTTCATCAGTGCAGATGAGATAGATGGAACGTCTTTCCAAGGACTTTCTATAGAAGGCGAGAGTTCAGGCAAGGAATCCATGGCATCTTTGAAAGATGCGGAGAAGGTTCTGAAGGAAGGAACTGCAGGAAGATGGGGAAAACTAGTACAGATACCCAGGAACATGAACCGAGAAGGTTTGGGTTTTGCGTCATCAACAAGTGTCCCTAAGGCCAACATTGGCTTGGAGCCCACCAACGTCACGTTCAATAGCGCTGGGTTTATTCAAGCCCCGCCGGAAACCAATGCTATCCTGGGGAATGATCCGGAGGAGGTGGCGCCTGTGTTTGTGATGCCAGAAAGCTCTGCCCGCAACTGGAATGCGGTTGACGTGCCTCTTGCCATCCATGTGTCTAAGTAATGTGCTTGTTTGATTTACTTTCTTTCCAAAAATCCTTTCGTCTCGCCCAAGACGAAAGTGAAGTCATGTAGGGCTCAACTTTGATTTCAAGTTATCGCTATCAATGAAAAGTCGTCGTTTTCTTCCACGACGTTTATTTTTATTTTACTGCTTTTTCTGGAAAAATGGTAACACAAAAAACAAAAAAAAACGTTTTATTTTATTTTCGATCGATTTTAAAAAAAAGAAGTCTGCATCTTTCACTCATTTGCTAAGAAATCAATCATCAATCATGTGCAGACTAAACATCAATAAGCCCGTTGAACACCGTGACCCTATGCTTCCTCCCAATTTTGAGTCTCCCGTTTATGAAGCTGAAGAGGAGGATGATGAAGAGGTTCCTGACGAGATTATACGATTATTAGAACAGGAGAGAAAAGCCATTCAGCCTCACGAGGAAGCAGTGGAGGTTATTAACTTGGGTTCTGAGGAGGACAAGAAGGAAGTCAAGATTGGGGCATTGTTGGATGCGTCTGTCAAAGAAAGAATGGTTGAGCTTCTCAAAGAATATGTAGATATCTTTGCATGGTCGTATCAAGATATGCCAGGGTTGGACCCTGAGATCGTGGAACATCGTTTACCTTTGAAGCCTGAATGTCCTCCAATCAAGCAGAAGCTGAGAAGAACTCGCCCTGATATGGCCCTTAAGATCAAGGAGGAAGTGCAAAAGCAGATTAATGCAGGTTTTCTTATCACATCAGAATATCCTCAATGGTTGGCCAACATAGTGCCCGTTCCCAAAAAAGATGGTAAAGTCAGGATGTGTGTTGATTATAGAGATCTGAACAAAGCTAGTCCAAAGGATGATTTCCCGCTACCCCACATCGATGTATTGGTTGACAGCACTGCTAAGTCCAAAGTTTTCTCCTTCATGGACGGTTTCTCCGGGTACAATCAGATTAAAATGGCAGTGGAAGACAGGGAAAAGACGTCTTTTATTACGCCTTGGGGTACTTTCTGTTATCAAGTGATGCCTTTTGGGTTGACGAATGCGGGTGCTACCTACCAAAGAGGCATGACCACTCTCTTCCATGACATGATGCACAAAGAAATTAAAGTTTACGTCGATGACATGATTGTCAAATCAGGTACTGAAGAGGAGCATGTCGAGTATTTGTTGAAGATGTTCCAACGATTGAGAAAGTATCGGCTCCGCCTGAATCCTAACAAGTGTACATTTGGTGTGAGATCTGGAAAACTCCTAGGTTTCATCGTCAGTCAGAAAGGTATTGAAGTAGATCCCGACAAAGTCAAAGCCATCAGAGAAATGCCTGCTCCACAAACCGAGAAACAAGTGAGAGGATTTCTAGGACGTTTGAACTATATATCCAGATTCATATCTCATATGACAGCCACATGTGGACCTATTTTCAAATTGCTTCGCAAGAACCAAGAGATAGTGTGGACAGAAGACTGCCAGAAGGCCTTCGACAGCATCAAGAATTACTTGCTAGAACCTCCAATTCTTATCCCTCCAGTTGAAGGAAGACCTCTGATTATGTACTTGACGGTGTTGGAAGACTCCATGGGTTGTGTACTCGGGCAGCAGGATGAGACCGGTAGGAAGGAGCATGCTATTTACTACCTGAGCAAGAAATTTACAGATTGTGAGTCTCGATACTCCCTACTTGAGAAGACTTGTTGCGCACTAGCTTGGGCCGCCAAGCGTCTTCGTCATTACATGCTTAATCATACCACTTGGTTGATATCCAAGATGGATCCAATCAAGTACATCTTTGAGAAACCCGCTTTAACATGGAGAATTGCTCGTTGGCAAATGTTGTTGTCAGAATATAACATTGAATACCGCACTCAGAAGGCCATCAAAGCCAGCATCATCGCCGACCATTTGGCTCATCAACCGATTGAGGATTATCAATCCATCAAGTTTGACTTTCC
This sequence comes from Medicago ruthenica, assembly GCA_018208015.1. Taxonomy (NCBI): domain Eukaryota; kingdom Viridiplantae; phylum Streptophyta; class Magnoliopsida; order Fabales; family Fabaceae; genus Medicago; species Medicago ruthenica. The sequence goes on from CM031374.1 coordinate 71,036,206, forward strand.
TGATGAAGAGATTATGTACTTGAAGATGAAGGATTGCGATGAACCATTGCTTGGGGAAGGTCCAGATCCCGAGTCTAGATGGGGTTTGATTTTTGATGGAGCAGTGAATGTCTTTGGCAACGGAATTGGGGCAGTTATTATCACTCCTGAAGGTAATCATCTCCCTTTCGCTGCAAGGTTACAGTTTGATTGCACCAACAATATGGCAGAGTATGAAGCATGCATCCTGGGTATTGAAGAAGCCATCGACTTGAGAATCAAGAACCTTGATATCTACGGGGATTCAGCACTCGTAATCAACCAAATCAAAGGAGAATGGGAAACTCGCCACCCCGGCTTGGTTCCTTACAAGGACTATGCAAGGCGGTTGTTAACTTTCTTCAACAAGGTGGAGCTTCACCACATCCGTCGTGATGAGAACCAGATGGCAGATGCGTTAGCAACTTTATCCTCCATGTATGAAGTGAGTCACCGGAACAATTTGCCAACAATCAGAATTCAGCGCCTCGAGAGACCCGCCCATGTGTTCGCAGTCGAAGAAGTTGTGGATGACAAGCCATGGTTCCATGATATCAAGTGTTTCCTCCAGAGTCAGGAATATCCACCCGGAGCATCCAACAAGGACAAGAGAACATTAAGAAGATTGTCTGGTAACTTCTTTTTGAACGGTGATGTTTTATACAAAAGGAACTTCGACATGGTACTACTCAGGTGCGTAGACCAGCAAGAAGCAGAACTTTTGATGCATGAGATTCATGAAGGCTCCTTTGGAACTCACTCCAATGGGCATGCAATGGCTAGGAAGTTGTTGAGAGCAGGTTATTACTGGATGACAATGGAGACAGATTGTTGCAAGCATGCCAGGAAGTGCCACAAATGCCAGATTTATGCTGACAGAATTCATGTACCACCAACTGCTCTGAATGTTCTTTCGTCTCCTTGGCCTTTCTCCATGTGGGGCATCGACATGATTGGCAGGATTGAACCCAAAGCTTCAAATGGGCATCGTTTCATTCTAGTGGCGATTGATTACTTCACCAAGTGGGTCGAAGCTGCATCGTACGCAAATGTGACCAAGCAAGTAGTGGTCCGTTTTATCAAGAATCATATCATTTGCCGCTACGGTGTGCCTAACAGAATCATCACAGACAATGGGACCAATCTGAACAACAAGATGATGAAAGAGTTGTGCGAAGAGTTCAAGATTGAACATCATAATTCCTCTCCTTACAGGCCTCAAATGAATGGCGCAGTCGAAGCAGCAAACAAGAACATCAAGAAGATAGTGCAGAAGATGGTAGTCACCTACAGGGACTGGCATGAAATGTTACCGTATGCTTTGCACGGGTATCGTACCTCCGTACGCACTTCAACAGGGGCAACCCCTTTCTCTTTGGTATATGGCATGGAAGCAGTTCTTCCCGTAGAGGTCGAGATCCCATCAATGAGAGTCCTGATGGAAGCTGAGTTATCCGAGGCTGAATGGTGTCGAAGCAGATATGATCAGTTGAATTTAATCGAAGAAAAACGCATGGCGGCCTTGTGCCATGGTCAGTTATATCAACAGAGGATGAAGCAAGCTTTTGACAAGAAAGTTCGTCCCCGTGAATTCAAAGAAGGAGATCTTGTGCTCAAAAGGATCTTATCATTTCAGCCCGACTCCAGGGGCAAGTGGACTCCTAACTATGAAGGCCCGTATGTTGTCAAGAGAGTTTTCTCCGGTGGTGCAATGATTCTCACAACCATGGATGGTGATGAGCTTCCCCGTCCTGTAAACACCGATGCAGTCAAGAAATACTTTGTCTAAAAAATAAAAAGAACAGCTCGGTAAGTCGAAAACCCGAAAGGGCGGCTTAGGCAAAAATGAGCGTCTCGGTGGGCTGAAAACCCGAAAGGGCGGTCCAGGCAAAAATTAGAGACATAAAACAGAAAAACAGTCATCCTGATAGGTCGAAAACCCGAAAGGGCGATCTATGCAAAAATTAAGGAACAAAAGACAAAGTAACTGCATCGGGTTAGCCATGACTCACTCGGGGCACATTAGCTGTCAAAGGAACTCTGAATCTGAAGCATCTAAACAGTGAAATTCAAAGTTGTCAGGGAGAATAGCGGTTATTGTGTTCAATGTACCTTCCCCTTATATTTACCATTTTCCAAACTTTTTAAGATCCGTGGAGTCATGCCATTGGCGGGTCACCACTCTATTAAATAAATTTGAGCTTGTGCCTTTTGTTTGGAAGTCTCATTTATTCTTTTTTTCAAAAAATCCTTCTATTATTGATAGCAATACTTGAAAGTAAAGTTCTTTAAATAATAAAATCTTCTTCATGCCTTTTGAAAAGTGTAAACAAACAATTGCGTTTTCTTCATACTCATGAATAAGTAAGGTGCATATCAACATCCATTTCAGGAACGAGCAAACTCCGCAGATTTAACTTGGTCAAATACAAAAAATATAGAAAAAAAATCAAAAAAGAAAAAAGAGAAAAAGAAGGAGCTCGGTAAGTCGAAAACCCGAAAGGGCGGCTTAGGCAAAAATGAGCGTCCCGGTGGATCGAAAACCCGAAAGGGCGGTCCAGGCAAAAATTAGGGACATACAAAAGAATATATTCCCGGTGGGTCGAAAACCCGAGAGGGCGGTCCAGGCAAAAGTTAGGGATTCAAAAAACAAACAAAGATAAGCATGACCACAGAAGCATCAGTTCTTCTACCATGGTTTTTGGATTGGCACGTTCTCCCCAGGAAGTGTCTACTCCCCATCAGTTGTTGTATATGTCGGGATTTACCTCGTCATTGCTTTGATATGCCCCCAATGGCATCATCCCCATTGAAGATTACCGAGTGTTTGTGATGCGACGTCAGGTCACTTTCCATTTTATCCGTCCAATCTTGTCTCATCAAGTCAATCCTTCATACAATCATACCAGTCAACCCTTCATGCAATCACAAGTTAATCAGCCATGCCAGTCATACAAGTCGTGTCATCATTCATGCATTCATACATTCATGCATATACACATTCATGCATAAACAATAAAGACAATATCATTGATACATGGTTGCGTTCACCACTCTGAGTCTTGTTTTGAATATCTTTCCATGCCAATCAATCGTGAATAATTTGTAACACTCTTTTCCCCAAATGTCATCCCCAGTGTTTCATCCTAAGATGTCACCCTCTTTTCGCTGAGTGGCAGTTCCTTAACGAACAGTTTGTGCATTGTCTTATCCAGGCTCTTGTCGTTAGTGGCAAGTTCGGCAACAATCCGAACAGCTGACATTTATCTTTCATCCAACTTTTATCTTTCATCCAGTTTTATGTTTCATCCAGCATTCATCTTTCATCAAGCATTTATCTTTTATCCAGCATTTATTTTTCATCCAGCATTTATTTCATCCAGCTTTTAAATTTCATCCAGCTTTTAAATTTCATCCAACTTTTATATTTCATCCAGCTTTTAAATTTCATCCAGCCAGCTTTTAAATTTCATCCAGCTTTTATATTTCATCCAGCTTTTAAATTTCATCCAGCTCTTAAATTTCATCTAGCTTTTTATATTTTATCCTGCTTTTATATTCCATCCAGCATTTACCTCTCATCCAGTATTTATCTTTCATCCAGCATTTACTTTTCATCCAGCATTTATTTTTCATCCAGCATTTATCTTTCATCCAACATTTATTTTTCATCCAGCATTTATCTTTCATCCAACATTTATTTTTCATCCAGCATTTATTTTTCATCCAGCATTTATCTTTCATCCAGCAGTTATTTTTCATCCAGTTTTATCTTTCATCCGGCGTTTATTTTTCATCCAGCATTTATCTCTTCATCCAGCTTTTATCTTTTCATCCAGCTTTTACTTCTCATCTAGCTTTCACCTTTCATCCGACATTTACCTTTGTTTCCTGTCGTCAGTGGCAAGTTTGGCAACAACCCAAACAACTGACATCTATCCCCAGTGAGACCATGTTATCCCCAGTGGAGTTGGACCCCGTTTCTTTTAACAGACTCGGGTATCCTTTCGTTTTTTATCCCCAGTCGAGTCGTCCTCGTCGTCTTGCATTCATACTTGCATCGCGAGCATTCACAACATTACATGCATGGCATCACATGCATAGCATCCATGCATAGTATTGCATTCATAGCATTTTGCAGTAGAAATTGGTCAAAAATGGTGTACTCTGTATTTAAGTCTCTTCGACCTGTCGATTTAAAATTTCACTTTTAAATCTCCGTAACGAAGAAACTTAAATAGGGGCATCTGTCATACCCCATTTTTGACCCACTTTCAATTCGTTTTTTCTCGTATTTTGAGCCAGAAATTGTCGTCGTTTCAGACGAAATTTCGGCAGGGAGGTATTTTAAAATACCTCATATTTTGTTCCGAAGGCGACCGTTTTATTTATTTATTTTGTTATTATTATTATTAGTTATTTTTTTTTCTTTTATTATTTATTTTATTCTTTTCTTAATTTCTTTTTATTATTAGTGTTCTGTCTTTTTATTTATTTTCGTTTTTTTAATTATTACTATTTTTATTTTTACTGTGGTATTTATTTTTTCTCAAGTTTTTATCCAATTTCAGTCCAGGGGCAATTTTGTCCAGATTTTTTCATCAAACCCTAGTTTTGGTCCTTTAAATAGTGCAGTTAATGCACAGTGTTCGAGGGAGGAGAACAGTGAAAAATCACAGTGAAATTCGGCCACCAAAAAATCACCCAAAAACCTAAACTTTTTCTCTTCCTCACAAACAAACCACCAACACTCAGCCAAACCATCACCAAAGCCGCGGCCACTACAACCTAAAACGGTCAGAACCCAAACGCAAAACAACATTACCACAACAAACCCAGCAACCACCCACGTCCCAGCCAAACACGAACACAACCCACGCAAGTTACACACCACACGACCCACTCGCTCGCACTGAACAAACACGCACCACACACAGCACAAAGAACACGCGATAAGCACAAGAACAAAGCCAGCAAAACCGAACCACAACAGTAGCAAACCAAACCCAGAACACACAAGAAGGTAGATTTTTTTTTTTTTCCTAAAAAAGTTTAGATCTAGAAAATATAAGAAAGATGAGAAAAATAATTGTGGATCCGAAAAGAGCATAAAAAAGGATATCTAAAAATGTAAAAAATTTTTGAAAAGGGGAATTTTTTTGCTCCGGCGCGGTGGTGCCGCCGGCGACCACCGCGCCGGAAAAAGCTCCTGGCCGCGTGTGAAGAGAGAAGGGAGAGAGTTTCTTTGAGTTTCTGAAACATAGAGAGAGAAAGAGGAGTAGTTTGTGTTTTTTTTTTCATGTGTTTTTTTATTTATACTAAGTTGCCTTGGCTTTACTACTACGCGCGCGCATCTCCGTTGTCCTCATGGACCATCAGGTTTGGACCGTTAGATCCAAGATCTGACGGCCATTATTATCACCTGTTTTGATCAAGCGTTTTTACCTCTTTTTTTTCTTTATGTTCTTCTCTCTCTGTGACCTTCAGATTTAAATCTAATGGCTGAAACTTTGTCTTCTCAAGATTAAATCTGGACGCTCTGTCTAATCAGACGGTCCAGATTTACTCTGTTGAGCCCAATGTTTTTCTAAGCCCAGTTTTTTCCTCTACTGCTTTACTATTGTAGCACTCCCCTTTTAATTCTGCACCCCTCTTTTTTCTTTTTCTTCTCTACTTCTTTTTCTTTTATTTTATTTCTTTCTTTTATTTTTACATTTCTTTTTATTTTCTTTGTTCATTTATTTCTCATGCACTTTATTTTACTGCCTTTTAATTTTCAGTCTATCATGCATTTATTTATTTATTTTATTTTTATTTACGCATCATTATTTATTTATTGTCTTGCATTTTTATTTAGGCATCATATTTAATCTTATGCCTTGCATTATTTTTATTTTCTTTATTTATTTTTCCAGCTCCATATTTATTTTTATGCCTTGCATTTTTTATTTTCCAGTACCATATTTATTTTTTATGTCTTGCATTTTAATTCCTTTATATTCTATGCATCATATTTATTTTATGTATTGCATTTTTATTTTTCTTTTAGCATCATATTTATTTTATGTTTTGCATTTTTATTTTCTTTATTTTTATTTTCAGCATCATATTTATTTTATGTCTTGCATTTTTATTTTCTTTATTTATTTTATGGACCATATTTATTTATAGTTTTGCATTTCATGCATTTTTATTCCCTTTTAGCATATTTACTTTAATGCAATTACAATTTTTTATTTTATTATTTTTGTCATTTATTTTATTGCCATTAGAATGTATCTAGGTCCAATGTAAAAATAAATGAGAATATCGCACTGACACCACATTTATCTTTTATGCTTTATGTTGAGATCGATAACGTAAATTTGACCGTATCCGAGGAGAAGGGGATCTCACTTCGATTCAACGTCTTTGTGAGAAAACCCTCGCGCTTAGTTTTTTTTCGACTACCACTTAGTTTATTTTAGTTAATTAACTTAATCAAAAAAACCAAAAACATTTCAAATAACAAAAAGCCAAAAAAATCTTTTCTCAATCAAGTTTAATTTTCAAGTCAATTAATTCCTACATTTTCTTCAAAAAACACTTTCAATCAATTTTAATTATTTCAAACTTTTTCTTCAATTTAAAATCAATCAACTCACATTTCTTATTCTTCTATGCCTCTACGGCCCCTTATCTTCTCAAAACATTTTCAAAACTTTAAAATCAATCATAACAAATCACTAAGCCTTTTTTCCCGAACTACATCGGTTTTGATCCCATTTGGGTATGTAGGCAAAGGACTTTGTCCTTCCAAACCAACTAAACAAAAATCAATAAAAATAACACAAACATTTTCTTTTCTTTTAAACTCATCACTTCAATTTTTTCACACTTAAACTTTAATTTTTCACACTTAAGCATTTATTTACAAACAAATAATCAATTTAGCATAAAGATAAATAAAACAAGAGGTTCCTATAGAGTACTATAGACGTTTAGGGTGCTAGTACCTTCCCTTTGCGTAACCAACCCCCGGACCTTTGATCTCTTAAAAATAGGGTTTTTCGAACTTCTCCCTTTTCCTCGGAAAAATAAAAGATCGGTGGTGAAATTAATTTGTGAGTCAACGCTAATTAATAGCTTGATCTCCGAAAATCACCGCGACAGCCACTGTCGTGCAGATGGCTCTGAATAGTCGTCAGTGCCCGATGATTTGACGCATTCTGCGCCAACAGAAAAGAGCTCACAGTAGCAGAGTCCCAACTCGAGAAGTCCAGCGGTGGAATGGTCGGGTGGCTAGGGTGGCTAGTATGGCTAGGGTGCTGAGGTGGTGGTGGTGGTACATGAGAAGGTCCTGCTGAGGTGGATGGTCCAGCTGAGGGAGGAGGTGGGGCTATAGGTGCAGGTGTAGAGCAGTACCTATTGATGTATCTATCATCAATAGGGTTCTTAATTTCCTCATCTACCTGTGATGGCATGTGTACTCTAGCTCGCCTACAGAGTCCCATAATCAACCCGGGAAATGTCAGTGGGCATTTGGGTTTGCCCGGGGGTAAAAGGCCACTCTCAGCTACTATCCTCATCTCATTTGCTATCAGCCTAGCAACGTCAACTTGACGCTGAGTGAGGATATAATGGACAAGAGGGGTAACATCTAAGGTGGTGGAAGATGTGTGAGATTTGGGGCGGATGTTATACAAGATAAGGGTAAGGATTACCTGAGCCTCAGTGGTCATGTCCTCCCTAAATGCTCGGAAAGGCTTACCCGAAGCCCTACTCAAATCATAGCTCTTCCCCTCCTGGAAGATGTCTTGTGCGATGCTCTCGTGATCCCAATCACCACTCCTCTGATGCTCACAGAAATCACAAAGCGCAGTGGGTGCAAGCGGATTATCCTCTTCAACTAGCTCCAGAGGCTTGCCCAAATACGCGTTGATGGACATGCGATCGAAGGTGATGGTGCGCCCTCGCACGTAGGTAGTCCATGTGAACTCGTCAGATGGATCAGAGGGGATCGCGTTCGCGTAGAATTCGCGCACGATGTCATAATTAATCCTCCTGGGTGGCGTGCAAAGAATTCCCCACTTCCTTTCGTTAATCATGGCTGCTATGCCTCCATACTCTCCCTCTTCAGAAATTTGGAACTGCTTCTCAGCCCAAATTCTTCTTGTTCTCAGCTCTTCGTACCTTTCTTGATTTCTGAAACTCAGGAAACGGCTCGTGTCGTGTGGTTGAATGTTTACTCTTGGTCTTGACGACGAGCTCTCAACGTTCCTTTGACGTTTAGACGAGGTTTTAGGTGCCATTCCTACAAAATGATTTAAAACAGATGAAAATCAGGTAGGACACAAGTCAAGTTTCAATCAAAACAAAAATAAAACAAATTCTGGGTTCGCTCGCTACAAGCGACCAAACTGTCGCTGTAGCGACGAAACCCAGAAATTGCCTGTTTCCTTCGCTACTAGCGCTGTTCTAGCGAGGAGACCCATTTCAAAATTTCAAGTTTTTTCTGATTTTAACCTACTTGTAGCATGCGAAATTAAGATTAAAGCTAGTATAAATGACTAACAATCACCTAAACTTCCTAAGTCCTCATAAACCCTAATTTATTTGAATTTTTACATAGGTTTTTTTCAAAATACGATTCCTATGAACAAGAGGATTAAAGGGGAGTTTTCTAGGTGATTTTCGTTCATTTACAACAGCTTCAACTATGTATAACATGGGTAATCAACAGGGCATTCTTAAGTTCAAAATTTTCGAAAAACCCTAAACCCTAAATCATCAAATCAACATGCAAGCACCATTAACAAGTAAAAAGCTTCTTAACAGTGACAGAGATGGCCGAAAAACATACCTGAGTGAAGATTGATGTGGATTTAACACAGGTAAAGAGTGGATTGCAGGATTTGTGCAGAAATTTTAAAGTAACAAATGCAGAAATGTAAGATTGCAATGGAGTATGTTACAGATGTTAATAGGATGCGAAAATAGGATATAAAACGGCTAGTGACTTAAATGAAGGTGGTTGGGAGGTACTGAAGTGACAGTAGTGGCTTTGAAAAAATAAAACTGTTTTCTGATACGCTCGCTACAAGCGCGCGACCTGTCGCTACAGCGACAGGCAAAAAGCCCATCGCTACAAGCGTGGAATGGCGCTACAAGCGCAAGTGCAAATTTCATCGCTTCAGCGATGAATTGGTCGCTGTAGCGACCATGACAGGAAACAGAAAAATAAAATTTTGAGTTCTTGCCACTATCCCAACATGCATAAATAACTATACAGAAGTAAAATAACACTAAAAACGCAACATACTTACAAAATTGGGGTGCCTCCCAACAAGCTCTTGTTTAACGTCATTAGATCGACGCCTGATTCGCTTATGCATAAGAATCGATGAGTGAAATCGTTGTCGTGTGCTGAACAACTTCACCTCCAAAATATGGCTTAAGCCTCTGTCCATTCACTGTCCATGTCGACTTGGTGATAGGATCCTCTAGTTCCACAGCTCCATAAGGCTTTACTTCCTTGATCATGAACGGACCGGACCACTTGGACTTCAATTTACCCGGAAATAGTCGTAGCCTTGCATTGAACAGCAACACCATTTGACCAGGCTTGAATTCCCTCTTCATGATCTTCTTGTCATGATACCGTTTAACCTTTTCCTTATAAAGCTTGCTTGACTGATAGGCTTGGTCACGCATTTCCTCTAACTCATGCATCTGAAGCTTTCTCTTCTCCCCAGCTTGCTCTTGATCAAAGTTCAAAAACTTGAGCGCCCAAAACGCTTTGTGCTCCAACTCGACCGGCAAGTGGCATGCTTTCCCATACACCAACTGGAATGGTGTGAAACCCGTAGGAGCTTTGTATGCGGTCCTATAGGCCCACAACGCTTCGTCCAGTTTCATCGCCCAATCCTTTCTTGAAGATGACACGGTCTTCTCAAGTATCCGTTTGATTTCACGGTTGGATACCTCGGCTTGACCGTTGGTCTGTGGATGGTATGGTGAAGCTACCTTGTGCTTTACTCCATAGTGCTCAAGTGCTTTTGCTAACTGTTGATTGCAGAAGTGAGAACCTCCATCACTTATTAGCACTCTTGGAGTTCCAAATCGGGAAAAGATGTTTCTTTTCAGAAACTTGACCACCGTCTTGCTATCGGCTTTCTGAGATGCTATTGCTTCTACCCACTTTGACACATAGTCAACAGCCACCAGAATATACTCGTTGTTCAAAGAGGATGGAAATGGCCCTACAAAGTCAATACCCCAACAATCGAAGACTTCGACTTCAAGGATACTTTGTAGAGGCATTTCATTCCTCTTTGAAATCCCTCCGGTTTTCTGGCAACTCTCGCATTCTTTCACATGTTCATATGAGTCTTTGAACAAGGTGGGCCAATAAAAGCCAGCTTGAAGAACTTTTGCTCCAGTTCTTTCTCCACTGTAATGACCACCATATGGCGAGTTGTGACAATGCCACATGATGTCCTTGGCCTCTTCTCTAGCAACACATCTTCTTATTAAGTGGTCTACTCCAATCTTGAAGAGGTACGGGTCATCCCAAATGAATTGAGTGGCGTCTCTCAACAACCTCTTCTTCATTTGCCATGTGTAATCCTCCGGTATGAAACCCGTTGCTTTGTAATTGGCCATGTCCGCGAACCATGGTCTTTCTTGCACCATAAGCAACTTCTCATCCGGGAACTCTTCAAGGATGTCCCTCTCATTCTTCGTTATCTCATTGTTCACCAATCTTGACAGATGATCAGCTACCAGGTTCTCAGTCCCCTTCTTGTCCTTAATCTCCAAATCAAACTCTTGGAGTAGCAACATCCAACGGATGAGTCTCGGCTTTGAGTCGGGTTTGGTAATTAAGTACTTGATAGCTGCATGGTCAGTCCAGATAACAATTTTTGAACCAATGAGATACGAACGAAATTTTTCTAATGCGAACACTATGGCAAGTAATTCTTTTTCAGTGGTAGCATAATTGACTTGTGCGTCATTTAAAACTTTACTTGCATAGTGTATAGCATGAAAAATTTTGTTTTTGCGTTGACCTAACACCGCACCTACCGCATAATCACTTGCATCGCACATAAGTTCAAAATCGTATGTCCAGTTTGGTGCGGTGATTATGGGTGCGGATGTTAAGCTATCCTTTAAACTATTAAAAGCATTTAAACAATCAATATCAAAATCAAAAGACTTATCTTTGTTGAGCAAGTTGCTCAATGGCTTGGCAATTTTTGAGAAGTCTTTGATGAATCTCCGATAGAACCCGGCATGGCCTAGGAAACTTCGGATTCCTTTGACATTGACTGGTGGTGGAAGTTTTCCTATCACGTCGATCTTAGCTTTATCAACTTCAATACCCTTGGAGGAGATCTTGTGACCAAGGACAATACCCTCGGTTACCATGAAGTGACACTTCTCCCAATTGAGCACCAAGTTGGTTTCCTTGCACCGTTTCAGTACCGTGTCCAGATTCTTCAAGCATAAATCAAATGATGACCCGAAAACTGAGAAGTCGTCCATGAACACTTCAATGCTTTTCTCTATCAAGTCTGCAAAGATGGCTTGCATGCATCGTTGAAATGTTGCTGGAGCGTTACATAAACCGAACGGCATGCGTCGATATGCAAATACCCCAAAAGGACATGTGAATGCAGTCTTCTCGTGATCGTCTGGATTCACCGATATCTGATTGTAACCTGAATACCCGTCAAGGAAACAGTAAAAAGCTTGTCCTGACAGCCTCTCTAGCATTTGATCCATAAATGGTAGAGGAAAATGATCCTTTCTAGTTGCTTTGTTCAACCTCCGGTAGTCGATACACATCCTCCAACCGGTCACGGTTCTTGTCGGTATGAGCTCATTCTTCTCGTTCGTGATAACCGTCATACCTCCCTTCTTAGGGACAACTTGAACCGGACTAACCCAAGTGCTATCCGAGATCGGATATATCATGCCGGCTTCAAGTAGCTTCACTACTTCTTTCCGGACTACTTCTTTCATGTTTGGGTTTAGCTGTCTTTGAGGTTGTGCTACCGGCTTATAATCCTCTTCCATCATGATCTTATGCATGCAATAGGAAGGACTTATCCCTTTTAAGTCGGATAGTGTCCAACCTATTGCTTCCTTGTTGGACTTCAAAACTTCGACCAATCTTGTTTCTTCATGGTTTGACAAGGAGCTACTAATGATTACCGGTTTCTTACCCTCTTGATCAAGAAACACATACTTCAAATGTGAGGGCAAGATCTTCATCTCCGGCTTCACTTCTTCTACTTTAGCTTCATTCGTCAATTCCTCGATTTTGGCTTTGTGAGGAGGAATTTCCTTCAACGAATCGAGCTCCTTCAAACACTCTTCAAGCTCTCGCTCATCTTCTTCTCCTAGGATACTTAGTGCGTTTGTCAAAACTCTCTCAAGATGTGTCAAATCATGCAACTGGTTTCTCGTATCAACTATCAATTCTTCCGTTGCATCCATCTTGAAGCACGCAACTTTATCACTAGGAAACTTCATTGCTTCGTGGATGTTGAAATTGACTTCTTCATCGTCCACACGGACTTTCATTAAGCCTCCGTCAAGATCAATCATCATCCGTTCCGTTTGCATGAAAGTTCTCCCAAGAAGTAGTGGCACATCATCATCCTTCGGAATGTCCATCACTACAAAGTCGACGGGGAACAAGAACTTGTCGACTTTCACCAACACGTCTTCAGCAATTCCCAATGGACGAGTGTAGGATTTGTCGGCCAATTGCAAGGTTAAGTTGGTTCTCTTCACAACTATATCACCTATCCTTTTGACAACGGATAGTGGGATTAGGTTGATACTTGAACCCAAATCAATGAGTGCCTTGCCGACATCAACATTGCCAATGGACACGAGCAGTGTAACTTTGCCCGGATCTCTCTTCTTTCTTGACAATGTATTCTAGATGATTTCACTACAATTCGCGTCTAGCAGAATTGTTTCTTCTTCATTAAACCTCCTCTTCTTGGAAAGGATTTCTTTCATGAACTTGGCATAGGTAGGCATTTGCTCTAGGGCTTCCGAGAACGGTATATTGATTTGTAACCTTTTGAATACTTCAAGGAACCTAGCAAACTGCCTCTCTTTCTCTTTTTTGGCTGGTGTAGTTGGGTAAGGTAGGTGTGGTGTCGGTGCATTCTTCACTACTTCTTGCTTCTTGCCCTTCTCCTTCACCACATCCTTCTTCCATACAATGTTCTCATTTTCAACTACATCCTTATTATTTTTTTCTACTACATCCTCTATATGTACATCTCCCGTTTCTTCCTCACGTCCTTCATCATCATCCTTCTCCTTCACCTCATTCTCAACCACCCTTCTCTCTACTTCAAGATTGTCCCCTATACCTTGGCCAATTACCTTCCCGCTCCTTGTAGCAATTGCCTTGCAATTTTCGTTGTCTCTTGTTGCAAGGACTTCCTCATCAAAATGACTTAATTGTCATTTCGATGATGATGCATGATCCTTTGGGTTGGTTTGTGTGTTGGCGGTAAAGGTTCCGCCTTGTTGAGTAGCTTGAGAAAGTTGTTGTGCCAACTGGCCCACTTGCGTCTCCAGATTTTTGATGGACGCATCAGTGTTCTTCTGGTTGGCCATTGACATCTGCATAAACTGATTGAGGGTTTCATCGGTGGATTGGTTGCGGTTTTGTTGTGGAGGTTGATATTGGTTATAATTCTGGTAAGGTTGTCGGTTATACTGCCCAGCTTCTGGTCTCCACCCTTGGCCATAGTTCTGATTATTCCCTCTTGGGAAGTTGTTTGGATGGCTTTGGAATTGGTTTGGAAACTGTTGAGGCCTTGGTTGATTACCAACATAGCTTACCTCTTCTGTAGGGGGCGGACAAAATCTGGTTGGGTGGTCTCCCGAACAAAGCTCGCAAGATGCGACTTGGTGTTGTCTTCTTTGTTCGTTCTGGATGTCTTTCATTTGTTGAGGAAGGTTGGCCATTTTCTTTGTCAACTCTTCCACTTGTTGCGTGAGCAACTTGTTTTGTGCAAGGATCGCATCATTAGTTCCCAAGTCTAGGATTCCCGCCTTCCTTTGGCTTTGGCTTCGGTTGTGATGAGCTTGGTGATCATTCAACGCCATTCTCTCTATAATAGCAACAGCATCCTCGGCGCTCTTGGCCATCAAAGAACCACCAGCAGCAGCGTCAAGCAAAAGCTTGGATTGTTGTTGCATCCCGTTCCGGAAGAGATGAATTTGTGTTAATTCATCAAATCCATGGTTCGGACATCTTCTGAGCATTGACTTGAAACGCTCCCAGGCTTCACATAATGTCTCACTAGTGCCTTGTGAGAACACCGCAATAGTTGTCTTCGCCTCCATGAAACGATTCTGAGGGAAGAACCTCTCAAGGAATTTCTCCTCAAGCGTGTTCCAGTTCGTCATCACCGTCGGTGGCTGGTCCAAGTACCACTCCTTAGCTTTACCAATCAATGAGTGAGGAAACATCCTCATCCACATAGCCTCCTCGTTATTCTCCGTCTCACCAAGGGTTCCCGCAATCTCATAGAATTTTGTGAGATGTTGGAACGGGTCTTCATGGTCTAATCCTGAGAATGGATTAGCATATAAGATTTGTAATATCCCCGTCTTCATCTCTGTTTGCTTGGCAGTCCTCGGTGTTTTCCCCAATTGTGCGAAACGACGTGGACTATTAGTACATGGCAACCCACGATCGCCTCAACCTCCAGGATCTTGATTTCCTGCTGCAGCCATTTGTAACTCTTGGCTTGGATTTGATGAATGACTAGAAACAGAACTCTCCTCTTGTTGCCTCTTCCTTGCTTGTTGCTTCTTTCTCCGATTCTTGCTATTGTTTCGACGAGCTGTTCTCTCTATCTCGGAATCAAAAAGAAGTTGGTCCTCTGATACTTGACCTCACATAAACGATATCAACAATCTGACCACAAAGAATTAGCAAACAAGATGGATAAGAAATATTAGTTATATACATAAAAGAATTTTGTGCAAAATTGCTTAAGACCATAATTAAAGTTGCAATGATTATAATATCATAACTTTAATCCCCGGCAGCGGCGCCATTTTGTTAGTATTGCTAATGCAAGTATAAGTTTTTATATCGTTCCACAGGGATTAATGTGATATCATAAACCGTTCAACGTCGATTATCGTCTTAAGTTAGGGTTTAACCATTTGTTTTACTACACTACTCATTATTTTAAAAACATAATAATTAAATAGTAGAGTAATAGGACATAGAAGGTGCTAGGATTAACTTTCATCAATCAAACATCGTTTATATTCGATTGATTACAAATACGGATTCTAGCTTTTTCTTATATATGACATTATTACGTATTGCTCAACAACATCATTGATTTCCCAAATGACGTCGTGAGATCGATTGTATCGTTTAATCGATGATTTCTCAATCTATTAAACGATTCAAAAGCTTTACGATCCAATACTATAATGTAATTATCAAAACCAAATCCCATTTCTAGAATTTCTTATCTTGATAGAAAATCATTCTAAACCTAGATTCAAAAGTCTTTTTCAACAACATTTAAATCAAACATAAGATTGAAAAGCAAGAAGAAATTCAATGGTATATAAAAATTGCTAGAATCATATATTGAATAACCAAAAGTTTACAACATGGAATGATTGATTACCTATTAATCCCAACAAAGGAGATTAGTTGATCATTGTCATGACAACTATGGCAAAATAAGAAAGGAAGATGAAGATATGTGAGAGCTTGATGTCTCAAAGCTTCTTAAGATCTTCTTCAATCCAAATCAAATTGCTATTTGAAGTTCTTCTCCCTCTATGCCTATTCTCTCTCAAAGATAACAAGTATTCTAAGCTCTGGAAAATATTAAAACTGATAAAAAACTATCTCCCTCAGAAATGAGCTTAAAAATCTATAAATATGCTGAGAAAAAGCACGCTCGCTACAAGCGACCAGCCTGTCGCTTGTAGCGAGGACATCAACTGGCCAATCATAGAGCTCCACGTCACCATCAGCATTAAACCGCCCCTTTGGTCGCTGTAGCGACAAGGTCTGTCGCTACAAGCGACCAGCCTTTGAAATTCCCTGCCTAGACTCGCTACTAGCGTCCAGTCCATCGCTTCAAGCGATGAACCCTTGTAAATCCCTGCCTAAGCTCGCTTCTAGCGATGGAAGCTGCGCTTCAAGCGATGGTACACTGGAAATCCCTGCCTATCCTCGCTACTAGCGATGGCTTCTGCGCTTGTAGCGATGGCATCCAGAAAAGCTTCATTCTTTTGCATCAATCAGGTTCAAGCATGTATTTCCTGCATAATCACATGGGGTAAGGCTTAGGATCACAATCATTGCATTTTTAACACAAATATGCTCTAATCCTAAGGTAACTTGCAAAACAAGTAATCATAAGTGCCTTAAAATGTATCAAAATATAACACCTTTTAGGCACTTATCAGGTACTGAAGCGGTGCAAGGAAACTAATTTGGTACTCAACTGGGAGAAATGTCATTTCATGGTTACCGAGGGTATTGTCCTTGGTCACAAGATTTCTTCCAAGGGTATTGAAGTTGACAAAGCAAAAGTTGATGTGATAGGTAAACTTCCACCCCCAATCAATGTCAAAGGCATCCGAAGTTTTCTTGGCCACGCCGGATTCTATCGGAGGTTTATCAAGGACTTCTCAAAGATTGCAAAGCCATTGAGCAATTTGCTCAACAAAGATAAGTCCTTTGAATTTGATGATGATTGTATGAATGCTTTTGAATGCTTGAAAGAGAATTTGACATCCGCACCCATAATCACCGCACCAAATTGGAATTTTGATTTTGAACTCATGTGCGATGCGAGTGATTATGCGGTTGGAGCGGTGTTAGGTCAACGCAAAAACAAAATTTTTCATGCTATACACTACACAAGTAAAGTTTTAAATGATGCTCAAATCAATTATGCTACCACCGAAAAAGAATTACTTGCTATTGTGTTCGCATTAGAAAAATTTCGTTCTTATCTCATTGGTTCGAAAATTGTTATATTTACTGACCATGCAGCCATAAAGTATTTAATCACCAAACCCGATTCCAAACCGAGACTCATCCGATGGATGCTGCTGCTCCAAGAGTTTGATTTGGAGATTAAAGACAAAAAGGGGACTGAGAACCTTGTGGCTGATCATCTTTCAAGGTTGGTAAACAATGAGGTGACTAAGAACGAGAAAGAAATTCTTGAAGAGTTTCCGGATGAAAAGTTGCTAATGGTGCAAGAAAGACCATGGTTTGCTGACATGGCAAATTATAAAGCAACGGGGTTCATACCGGAGGATTTTACATGGCAAATGAAGAAGAAGTTGATGAGAGACTCAACTCATTATGTATGGGATGACCCATATCTCTTCAAGATTGGAGCTGACCACCTTTTACGGAGATGTGTTGCTATAGAAGAAGCCAAAGACATCATGTGGCATTGTCACAATTCGCCATATGGTGTTCATTATAATGGTGAAAGAACTGCAGCAAAGGTTCTTCAAGCAGGCTTCTATTGGCCCACTCTATTCAAAGACGCATATGAGCATGTTAAAAGGTCTGAGAGTTGCCAGAAAACTGGAGGAATTTCAAGAAGAAATGAGATGCCTCTACAAAGTATCCTTGAAGTCGAAGTTTCTGACTGTTGGGGTATTGACTTTGTTGGGCCATTTCCATCCTCCATGTCCAATGAATATATTTTGGTAGCTGTCGACTATGTGTCTAAGTGGGTAGTGGCAATCGCATCCCCAAAAGCTGATAGCAAAATAGTGGTCAAATTTCTCAAAAGAAATATCTTTTCCCGTTTTGGAACTCCTAGAGTGCTTATAAGTGATGGAGGTTCTCACTTCTGCAATTCACAATTGGCAAAAGCACTTGAGCACTACGGAGTCAAACACAAGGTCGCTTCACCATATCATCCACAGACCAACGGTCAAGCCGAGGTGTCCAACCGTGAAATCAAAAGGATCCTTGAGAAGACCGTATCATCATCAATGAAAGATTGGTCAATGAAACTTGACGAAGCATTGTGGGCCTATAGGACCGCATACAAAGCTCCTACGGGTTTCACACCATTTCAGTTGGTGTATGGGAAAGTGTAATTCTGGCTGGGCAATAACACAGAGTTAACAGGTTCTGAACCAAACAGGTTCTGAACAACAACTTAGCACAATTAAAAACAAATAATCAGCAGAAATTAAAAGTACAGGAAAGCTAAAGAACACAAGGTTTGTTAACCCAATTCGGAGTAAACGCCTCCTACTCTGGGGGATACCAATCCAGGAAGGAATTCCACTATAGGAATTAATCCTTATGACTCAAGACACTGACTCCCAGTTCCCAGCCTAAGCAATTAACTTCCTCCTAGTCTTGAATTCTACCCAACACGTTGTGTATTAGAGACCACTAACTTCCTATTCAAGTAACTGCAACCCAGCCACTTGAACAACCCTGAAAACTACCCTGTTTTGAATAAAACTTCAATAACAAACCTTCATTAGTACCTACAGGCTTAGAATGAATTTACAACTCAATAAAAACACTAAACCAACTCAAACAATGAGTGGTGCACAAATAAAACTCTAAGTTTAACACACAGACTCAATTTCTGAATTATAACTCTATATCTCGTATATCTTGAATAGCAGCAGCACTCCTCCTTTTATAACCTTCAGCAAGCAACATTAATCTGAATTAAATCTTCTAAAATAGATATGTTTCTGAATTATGCAAGGCTTGAAAAGGAAACATATAAATCTTCAATGTATCTGCAAAAGATTTCTTCAGGAAATATGAACTTCATAAAATACGAGCCAATCTTCAAAAGATCTCCTCCAAATTAATCAGCAATCTAGAAGCAATATGCGTGGATAAATCCTTGTTAAATCTCGCCAAGATTTGCGCCAAAATAAGTTGGAAAAATGCAGCTTCGGAAGAAGTCAACAAAAGTCAACTCTGCTACAGTGCGTCTGATGCTTCAGAAGCACATTTCAGCTTCTGAAGTAACTTTCAGCTTCTGAAGGTGATTTCAGCTTCTGAATGACTTCAAAATGAAAAACTTGCAACTGAAGATTTGTTCTACACATTAAGATGCTTCTATTCAACACATTGGATTTGCCAAAATATGCAGCCAACACCAAAATACTCAACAATCTCCCCCTTTGGCAAATTTTTGGCTAAAACCAATGTTCACACACCCAAGTTCTTCAATCTCCCATAAAATTAACTCAGCAATGAAGAACTCCACAATAATATAACATAGCACACAGATTAGCAGCGGATTCAGCTATGTTAAACAATAAAAACCAATCAGTTTCAGCTTCTGAACACTGATACACACAATGCAGCTTCTTAACAAATTCAGCATCACTTCAGGATAACTACAACCACATTAAAACACTCCCCCTGAAGCTTCACAACTAAATAAACACATGTACAACCACTCCAGCATTTGAACTCTCCCCCTGCAACTCATAAAACTCCCCCTTACTTCTGAACTGCAGTGAAAAATGATAAACCAGCTTCTGCAACATCTGAAACACATCACACTCAGGACTTTAATGACCTTGTACTCCCCCTGAGACACATATTCCTCCTCAATATCATCAGCACATCTCATGTTGCATTGGTTATGAATTCTGAACAAAACATGAAACTTCTGAACCAATCTAGTTAGCTTTTGAAATAACTGAGTTCTGATCAAACATATCTGAATACACTCTGAACACCAACTCAGGTTTTTCTCCCCCTTTTTAGCCACAAAATTATGACAAAACACATGCATCACATAGGGATTGAAAACTGCAGAAATATCTTCAAAATCTGTTCCAGCATTAACTTCAAACTCAGGATCAGACACATACACAACATTAGCAAATCTGGCAGGTACTCTATCTTCCTCACATCCAGTTTGCAGTAATTGCTATAATTCTTCATGTAAACAAACTCCTAACTTACTCCTCAGATTCTCAAATTGCTTAGCATCTAAGGCTCTTGTGAAAATGTCAGCAATTTGATTCTCAGTGTCCACATGTTCCAGCTGAATAATCTTGTCCTCCACAAGGTTTCTGATAAAATGGTGTCTGATATCTATGTGTTTAGTTCTGCTGTGCTGTATTGGGTTCTTAGAGATGTTGATAGCACTCAGGTTATCACAATAAAGTGTCATAGTTCCTTGTTCAATGTTATACTCTTCAAGCATCTGTTTCATCCAAACCAGTTGTGAACAACTACTCCCAGCAGCAATATACTCAGCTTCAACAGTTGACAATGAAACACAGTTTTGTTTCTTGCTGAACCAAGAAATTAGATTATTTCCCAAAAAGAAACAACCTCCTGAGGTGCTCTTCCTGTCATCAGCACTTCCAGCCCAGTCAGCATCACAAAATCCCATTAAATCAGAACTTGAATTATGAGAATACATGATCCCATAATCACTTGTGCTATTCACATATTTCAGAATTCTCTTCACTTGAGTTAGATGACTCATTTTAGGATCTGCTTGATATCTTGCACAAACTCTAATAGCAAATGTGATATCAGGTCTGCTTGCAGTCAAGTACAATAAGCTTCCTATCATACTTCTATATTGGCTTTGATCTACTGAAACTCCATGTTCATCTTTGGTCAACTTCAAATGAGTAGCAGCTGGTGTTCACTTATGAGCAGCAGATTCCGTACCAAACTTTTTCACAATGTTTTTAGCATATTTACTCTGAGAAATAAAGATGGTATCTTCCATTTGCTTGACTTCCAATCCAAGAAAGTATGTCAGTTCACCAACTAGACTCATTTCAAATTCAGACTGCATTTGCTGGACAAATAACTTAACCATTTTGTCAGACATTCCTCCAAATACAATATCATCTACATAGATCTGAGCAATCATCAGACTTCCATCTTGATCTTTCACAAATAAGGTCTTATCAGAACCACCTTTATTGTATCCTTGAGCCACAAGAAACTGAGTCAATCTTTCATACCATGCTCTTGGTGCTTGTTTCAATCCATATAAAGCTTTCTTCAATTTGTACACATGATCTGGAAACTGATGATCCACAAAACCCTTAGGCTATTCAACATATACTTCTTCTTGCAGATATCCATTCAAAATGCACTCTTCACATCCATCTGGAATAGTTTGAACTTGAGAATGCAGGATACACCCAACAGTAATCTTATGGACTCTAGTCTGGCCACAGGTGCAAAGGTTTCATCAAAATCAAGACCCTCTACTTGAGTGTAACCTTGAGAAACTAACCTTGCCTTATTTCTGACCACAGTACCATTTTCATCTGTTTTGTTCTTGTATATCCACTTAGTGCCAATCACATTCAACCCTTCAGGTCTTGGAACGATCCCACACTTCACTCCTTTTGAATTGATTCAACTCATCTTGCATGGCTTCAATCCAAAATTCATCAATTAGGGCTTCTTTCACATTTTTGGGTTCAAACTTAGACACAAAACATAAATCAGTGGCAGCTGAGTCTGATCTCCTGGTTCTGACCCCTTGATCCAAACTCCCAATGATAAGCTCCTTAGGATGATCCTTCTGAACTCTAATAGATGGCCCTTTAGCAGCAGAATCATGATCTGGATGCACTTCTGCTTCTTCAGACTCTGGATGATTTTCTGCTTCTGAAGTTTGTTCTTCTGAGGCTTCAGACTCTGGAATAACTTCATACCCATCCCTTTCATTTTCAGCAGACAGATCATCAATAACCACATTTATGCTCTCCATCACAACTTTAGTTCTTGAGTTAAACACCCTATAGACTCTGCTGTTTACTGAATATCCCAAAAATATACCTTCATCAGACTTAGGGTCCAGTTTTCTTCTATTTTCTCTGTCAGCCAAAATGTAACATCTGCTCCCAAACACATGAAAGTATTTCACAATTGGCTTTCTCCCTTTCCATAATTCATATAAGGTACAAGCTGTTCCCTTCTTCAAAGTAACTCTGTTATGGATATAGCAGGCAGTATTCATGGCTTCAGCCCAAAACATATAAGGCAGTTTCTTAGCATGCAGCATGACCCTTGCACATTCTGCTAATGTTCTATTATTCCTCTCAACTACACCATTTTGCTGAGGTGTGATAGGTGCAGAAAACTCATGTTTTATACCATCAGAAGCACAGAAATCTGAAAAACTCTTGTTTTCAAATTCTTTGCCATGATCACTTCTGATTCTGACAATACCACATTCCTTCTCTCTTTGTAATTGAATGCATAAGTCTTTACACACTTCAAAAGTATCATACTTTTCTTTAACAAAATTAACCCATGTGAATCTTGAGTAATCATCAACCATCACAAATGCATACCTTTTGCCTCCAATACTTTCTACTTGCATAGGCCCCATTAAATCCATATGTAAAAGTTCTAGTACTTTAGTAGTTACCTGATGAACTAATCTGGGATGAGACTTTCTTGTTTGTTTCCCAATTTGACAATCACCACAAACACTGTCCTCATTGATCTTCAGATTAGGTACACCTCTGATAGCTTCAGTACTTAGGATTTTTTTCATGCCTTTCGGATGCAGATGTCCAAGTTTCTGGTGCCAGAGCTTGACTTCCTCTTCTGAGCTCATGAGACAAGAAGTCAGGCTTCTTTCTTCTTCAGACACCCATAAATAACAGTTATCTCTGGATCTGCAGCCTCTCATCTGAACTTTACCTTCTTGATCAGTTACAAAACACTCTTGCTTGTTGAAATTAACCTTTAAGTCTTGATCACAAAGTTGGCTAATACTGATCAGATTAGAAGTTAAACCTTTCACCAACAGCACATCATTCAGTCTAGGTAAGCCTTCACTGATTAAATCACCAATACCCAGTATCTAACATTTTGCTCCATCACCAAATGTCACATAGCTTCTGGAATAAGGTTTGATATTGCTCAGCAGCTTCTTCAAACCAGTCATGTGCCTTGAACAACCACTATCAAAATACCAGTCCTCTCTAGAAGTGGCTCTCAATGAGGTATGAGCAATCAGGCCTACATTCTGAACCTTAGGTTTCCACACCTTCTGAACATTGTGTCTGGGTGCAGTTGGTTGCACTCTTCTATATTGAAAGTGTTCAGGATAACCATACAGTTTAAAGCAAAAAGGTTTGATATGTCCCTTCTTACCACAATGATGACAGGTCCAGGTATGATTCCTCCTTCTTCTGTTGAACTTCTGGGGTTGCATCTGAACATACTTCTGAGGTCTCATCTGAGTATGCTTCTGAGGTCTCATCTGAGTATGCTTCTGTCCTTGCATCTGGGCTACCTTCTGAGGTTTCATCTGAGATGTTCCAATCATAGGATCATGAGTCTGAGTAGTAGGAACAAACTGTTTAACTGGATTTTTCTGCTTGAGGTTCAGACTCTCATCCACAAATCCTAAACCAGTTTTTCCTTGTTTCTAATTCTCTAAGATTTCATCCAACACATTAGTAGCAGTATTCATCATTCTAATCTGCTTTTTCATATGCTCAAGTTGGGAATTTAGCTGGTTCACTTCTTCTTTTAGTTCTGAATTTTGCATCAAAAGTTCTCCTTTTTCAGCCTCCAGTTGAAAGATTATCTCCTTCTGATCCAGAACTTCCTTGCAAACATCTGCACTTCTAATGTACAGCTTTCTGTAAGTGTCAGCCAGTTCATCATAAGAGAGTTTTTCAGCTCTGGCTTCAGACACTAGTGAACCTTCAGACTCTGAGTCAGACACAGACAAGGTTTCAGTCTCTAAATACTCTTCAGACTTTGTAAGAACTTCTGATTTCTGAGACTGTAGCTTAACCATGAGATTTGTGTCACCCTTAGCAGATTCATCCTCAAAATCTTCTTCTGAATCATCATCTGACCAAGAAACAGCTAGGCTCTTCTTCTGCTTCTTGAGAAAAGTGGGACATTCAGACTTGATATGCCCATAGCCCTCACACTCAAAGCACTGCACACCTTTGGCTTGGTTACTTTTCTCCTCAGACTTGGTCTTCTTCTCATCAGTTTGTTGCTTCTTGAATCTGAAATTCTGACCTTTGGTCTTGGATTCTCTGTCAACCTTCTTCAGAATTCTATTGAATTGTTTTCCAAGCAACACTAGAGCTTTTGATAAATCACCATCCTCCTCATCAGACTCTTGTTGATCATCAGCTCCTGAATTAACTGCAAATGCTACTCCTTTCCCTTTCTTATCAGGCTGTTTGCAGAATGCAGTCTCAAAATTTAACAAAGAACCAATGAGCTCTTCAACCTTCATAGCAGAAATATCATGAGCCTCCTCAATTGCTGTGACCTTCATGTCAAATCTTCTGGGCAGGGACCTGAGGATTTTTCTTACTATCTTTTCATCAGACATCTTTTCCTTAAGTGAATCAAAGGAATTTGCCATGTCCAGCACATTCATGTAGAAATCCTGAATAGTTTCATCTTCCATCATCTTCAGGTTCTCAAATTTGGTGGTCAGCAACTGGAGCCTGGACAACCTCACCTTAGAAGTTCCTTCATGAGTTGTTTTTAAGATTTCCCAGGCATCCTTTGCAACTGTACATTGCTTGATGAGTCTGAACATGTTTTTGTCAACACCATTGAATATAACATTTAAAGCCTTTGAGTTTCCATGTGACAGATCATCTTCAGCTTTGGTCCATTCTTCTTCAGGCTTCAGAACCTCAGTTTTGTTCCCATCTTTGTCCAAAACCACAGGATGATCCCAGCCTTTAAGCACAACTTTCCAAGTTCTGCTGTCAATGGATTTCAGGAATGCACACATCCTGGATTTCCAGTACTCATAATTTGTGCCATCAAGTAAGGGTGGTCTGTTGACATAGCCTCCTTCTCTATCCATGCTTGCCAGAAAGTAACACCTCTGGATCTCACCCAAAACATAGGCAGGGTGCCTGCTCTGATGCCAATTGTAATTCTGGCTGGGCAATAACACAGAGTTAACAGGTTCTGAACAACAACTTAGCACAATTAAAAACAAATAATCAGCATAAATTAAAAGTGCAGGAAAGCTAAAGAACACAAGGTTTGTTAACCCAGTTCGGAGTAAACGCCTCCTACTCTGGGGGATACCAATCCAGGAAGGAATTCCACTATAGGAATTAATCCTTATGACTCAAGACACTGACTCCCAGTTCCCAGCCTAAGCAATTAACTTCCTCCTAGTCTTGAATTCTACCCAACACATTGAGTATTAGAGACCACTAACTTCCTATTCAAGTAACTGCAACCCAGCCACTTGAACAACCCTGAAAACTACCCTGTTTTGAATAAAACTTCAATAACAAACCTTCATTCGTACCTACAGGCTTAGAATGAATTTACAACTCAATAAAAACACTAAACCAACTCAAACAATGAGTGGTGCACAAATAAAACTCTAAGTTTAACACACAGACTCAATTTCTGAATTATAACTCTATATCTCGTATATCTTGAATAGCAGCAGCACTCCTCCTTTTATTTCCTTCAGCAAGCAACATTAATCTGAATTAAATCTTCTAAAATAGATATGTTTCTGAATTATGCAAGGCTTGAAAAGGAAACATATAAATCTTCAATGTATCTGCAAAAGATTTCTTCAGGAAATATGAACTTCATAAAATACGAGCCAATCTTCAAAAGATCTCCTCCAAATTAATCAGCAATCTAGAAGCAATATGCGTGGATAAATCCTTGTTAAATCTCGCCAAGATTTGCGCCAAAATAAGTTGGAAAAATGCAGCTTCTGAAGAAGTCAACAAAAGTCAACTCTGCTACAGTGCGTCTGATGCTTCAGAAGCACATTTCAGCTTCTGAAGTAACTTTCAGCTTCTGAAGGTGATTTCAACTTCTGAATGACTTCAAAATGAAAAACTTGCAACTGAAGATTTGTTCTACACATTAAGATGCTTCTATTCAACACATTGGATTTGCCAAAATATGCAGCCAACACCAAAATACTCAACAGAAAGCGTGCCACTTGTGCGCACCTCGTTTTTTTCCTGAGAAAAAGACGCGCAAATCCTCCGAGGTCGTTCGTAAACGCTCGGAGGGCCTTTTGTGAAGCCGCCACCAAAGTTTTTGTGTAAAGGGAACGTTGATAAACCCTTAAGTTTTTTTTTGTTTAAAGGGAAACGATAATAAAACCCTTTGATGATGAGGATAAGGATTGGTCATCGTAACCATTGTCGGGTTCGGGAGTCGATTACGCAAGGGGAAGGTATTAGCACCCCTCACGTCCGTTGTACTCAACGGGAACCTTCTATTTGGCTAAAGCTTGAATTGTTTTTAAATGTTTTGCGCGCATGCTTATTTATGTCAAAATATAATAAAGGGGGGAAAAGAGATAAAAACAAACGAAAGAAAAGAAAGAAAAAGTTTTTTATTATTGCGCTTGACAAGATGTCAATCTTGCTCCTACGTATCTCCCGGTAGTCGGAGAATTCAAAGCGTACGTAGTTCTTTGGTAGAAAAACGTACATATGTTGGTTAATTTTAAATGAACGATGTTTTAACCGAATTCTTGCGATTAAAACGTAGCTTGTATGCTCGCGCTTGGGAGACTTATTAAGCGTTTGTTCGTGAATCGCATTAGAATTGTTAAAAGGTACGTCCGTTAGGGTAAAAGGTTCGAATTGGTCGCTATGGGACCAAGAGAGGTGCAATGGACTCATACAAGTCAATCATTGACCGAGTGGACTCCAAAGAGTCGGGCGATTGTTCGATTGATCCACTGAGATCAAGAACAGGTACAATGGACTCGGACGAGTCGAACATTGACCGAGTGACTCAAACGAGTCGAGGGATCGAGTCTAATGGCCACGGGGGACCAAAAGGTTTGGATTGACCACAAGGGGCCAAAATTTGGTTTGGTTATGGTTGGATATTTTGGAAAAAGGGAATGACGATTGCCCGAACGACGAGACATACGTCACGCATTCGTACAATCGGGGCAATGGAGAGACATACGTCACACCATCCCTTTTTCATTCGTGTTTTTGGGTAGAATTCTTTTAGAAATCCCAAGGTATGTCAAAACATTTGGTTTGAAAACCCAAATGGGAAAGATTTAGCAATCTTGCTAGAAAACGCCTAAGTTCGTCTCATTTTGCGAAAAGCGAACGCATTTGGCGTATGTTCATGTTTGAGCTTTGAACATCATGAACAATATTTATTGTTCAAGTTTTGATTTGAAATGATGAACATAGCTGGTTTGTTCATATTGTTTTGAAAGTTTGAGAACATAACTTGTTTTGCAAGTTATCCACAAAAAGTTGTACGAACTTGCGAATTTTGTCAAAATTGTGCAAAATCCTTGTTATGGTTTGAAAAACATGGGTTTAAAAACTCTTAGGTTCTGAGCTCTGGGGCTAGAACCTCAAAAAATGGTCATTTGGACACAAAAACTCAGATTCTGAGTTCTGTCATGGTCGCACTGCGACCATGACTTCGCACTGCGAAGCATGCGAATTTTTGAGTTCAGAAGCTGTTTCTGAACTTTTGTTCAGAAACAACTTCTGAACACACTCAGGACCTTTTAGGTGGGTGAAAAACTTTGAGTTTTTGGGATGAAAAAGGCTGGACAAACCAGTTTTGATGTTTTGAAAACCTTGGGATTTCTTTGAAATTCAAAAGGGGTTTTTTAGAATCAAATGGTTTTGAACCAAAATTGCTATGCAAACACCAATGAAAATGCAATACAAAAGCTTAGAAACTTACAGAACTCCTTAGCAAAGCTCCAGCTGCAAATGGATTTGAATTGGTTGAAGGCTTTCACAAAGGTTTTTGATATTGGTGATGAACTTGAACTTTGTGATGCTTTGTGTTGGGTTGGTTTTTTTCTGGTTGTTTGTGAGGGTTTGTAAGCTGAAATGAGTAGAGTTTCTGCTCTTATGTGTAGTTTTTTTTAGAAGTGTTTGAAACCTTGGGCAATGCCTTCTATTTATAGGCCAAAACCAAATCTATTTCATCATTAGCAAATCCCAAAATTCAGCTGATTTGTGGCTAGAATCAAGCTGAATCCCTTTGCATTAAATGCTAATGGATAGAGGCAACCTTGCCTTGTGCCAAGGGGCAAGAATCAGCCTGATTTCAGCCACAAATTCAACCAATTCTAGAAGGTAATGATGAAGAACAAAGCTGAATTGCAATTGGCTAATGCTTGGGGATCAATCCTTGCAATCTCAATGGTTGATCAATGAAAACGTGCACTGTAATGTGCAGAGATTGAGGGATGAAAAAGGCTATCTATGGCTGGTGTGAGGGGTGAAAAGCTGCTGCAAAAACAGGGTAGGCACTCATGACTTTTCAAGTGAGAAAATCCAGCTAGTTTGACTGGTGTTGGGGGAGCAAGCAGGAGGAAAGTCCTCAAGCAGGTGGCTGGCAACCTTGGGGTGGTTAACAGGTCACATGGGAGGGACAAGAGCTGCCCAAGGGCAAGCCCACTTGCTTGTCACATGCTAGGTTGGAAGAAAAAGCTTCCAACCTTGGCATTAATGGCAAGTCCTTCAATTCTGGTTTTGCTTGGCCCAAATAGCCATGAATGCTGCTTAAAATAAATATGGAAATGATATGCAACAAATTCTGGAATTAAATCAAAGAAACCAAAAATCTGCAGAAAAATCGCAGACTTCGCAGTGCGAAGTGAGCTTCGCAGTGCGAAGTCAGCATTTTTGAAATGTTGACTTTTCTGTTGACTTTTGTTGACTTTGACTTTTTTCTCCCTCTTTGATTTTTTTGATTTTTTGTTTTAAAATGCTTAGGACAAAATTAGGGTACTACACCACTTACCGGTAGAGTTGGAGCATAAAGCATTTTGGGCGCTAAAATTTCTAAACTTTGACCAAGAGCAAGCGGGGGAGAAGAGAAAGCTCCAAATGAATGAACTGGAAGAAATGCGAGACCAAGCATATCAATCAAGCAAGCTCTATAAAGAAAAGGTCAAGAGGTATCATGACAAGAAGATTATGAAGAGACATTTCAGGCCCGGTCAAATGGTTTTGCTGTTCAACGCAAGATTGAAGCTATTTCCGGGTAAATTGAAATCAAAATGGTCTGACCCTTTCATGATTAAAGAAGTCAGGCCTTATGGAGCAGTGGAACTAGAGGATCTTATCACCAAAGCAACTTGGACGGTGAATGGACAAAGACTAAAACCATACTTTGGCGGTGAAGTTGTTCGGCACACGACAACAATTTCACTTATTGATTTATAATCAAACATGAAACAGGCATCGATCTAATGACGTTAAACAAGAGCTTGTTGGGAGGCACCCCAATTTTGTAAGTATTTTATTGCTTTGCATTTTAGATTAGGTCACAATGCACTCATAAGCAGAAACTAGTACAGAAACCAGAACAACAAAATTTTACCTGTCATAACTCGCCCAGCGAAGCAAAATCTCGCTGAGCGATAATTACAGGTCAGTTTGACCAAGTTTGACCATACTATCTCGCTTAGCGAGATATATCTCGCTCAGCGAGATTGTGTAATCAGACAGTTACGATTTCCAAAGCCATAACCCCTCTTAACTCCCATAAATGCTTTTTCAACTGCCCTAACCACCCAACTTCCTTCCAAAACCGGTTTCTATACCTTTTCTTCATTTTTTCACAAACACACAAAAACTCTTCATTTTTTCTCTCAAAAATTCCAACCCAAACTCATCCAAGCCAGATTAAACACGTTCACTGCATATCATCTCAGCATCTTGTGCATCAAATCAACAGGTTTGGCTTTCTTTTCTTGCTTTTTATAAAAATTCGAAAATGGGTTTAGTTGTTGGATTTGATAGAATAGGTTGTAAGTTGTTGTGATTTTAGTGCTTAGAATGCTGGTTAGGTTCGAATTTATGTATGCTAGAAATGAACTGGAATAACAACAAGATTGCCATGCAAAAATCAGATTTTTAAATAACTTTTGAATGACCCATTTTTTGTAAATGTGAAATAAACTTGGGTTTGTAATGTTTGTAAGCAATAGTTGTCATTTTACTTCATTTCTAAGATTACTGGGTGTGTTTTATAGAGATTAGATGTAGTTCAGAGTGTTTTTTGAGCCAAAAATTTAAATTTCTGCACTTACTCGCTGAGCGAAAATCATGCTCGCCTAGGCGAACATTCATCTGGAAAACCCAGAATTTTGAATGTTTTATCGCCCATCGAAGCTAATTTTCGCCTAGAGAATTACTTCAGAAAATAAAAATTTAATTTTGCTCTGAGAGTTTCAATTCCATTTTACACTAATCTCTATATACCTTGTTCTGTATGCAATTCCTGGCTGTTTTACAGGAATGGCACCTAAACAGAAATCGACCGGAAGCAAGAGGAAACAAGGAGAATCGTCTCAAGCATCAATTCCATTTGATGCTAACCGCTTCCGGAGAGCACACCACGCTGCAAGGTACCAGGAGCTGTTAAAAAGAAAATTTTGGCATGAGAAGGAGTTTATAATCAATCCACAAGGCAAATATAATGGAATCTTGGGGATTTTCGAATCTAGGAAATGGGAGAGATTGGTGAGTCCCCCAACCATGATCAATGCGGATATTGTGAGAGAATTTTATGCAAATGCCATTCCAAATGATCCTGAGGACCCTTTTGAGTTTGAAACATTTGTCCGAGGCCGAGTTATAAAGTTTCATCGCCCAGCCATTAATGCCTATTTAGGAAAACCAATACTCCCTCGCGACTCTGAATACCTTTGCGAATTTCACCCTCAGCAAGCTAGAGGTAACTGGGACCACGAGGAAATCAAGAAGGCAATTTTTAAGGAGGGTAAGGATTATGATATTAGTGCGGCTGGGAGACCCTTTAGAGCCCTTAAGCAAAACATGACACTCCCTGCACAGGTGATCCTTAACCTCATCCTACATAATATCCGTCCAAAAAGCAACACATCCTCAACCACACTTGAAGTAACTCCTCTCATCTATTACATCCTTGCTGGAAAACAAGTGGATGTAGCCCGCATCATTGCTAATGAGATTAAAACCATTGCAATGAGTGGCATCACATCTCCTAAATGTCCACTTGCATTTCCCGGACTTATCATGGGCCTATGCCAAGCTGCACGCATCGTCCTCCCACCACAAATTCATGAGCAAATAGTTAATCCGGTGGATGATGCCTACATTGCTCGCCACAATGAGGATAAGCAAGTAAGACATGCCCCCCAACAACCTCAACAGCAGCCTGAGTCCTCTCAAGCTCAGCAACAGCAACAACAGCCTTCTCAGCAGCTCCAGTTTTCTGAATGGGATCCTAACCATCTAGCTTCTTATAACTATACTTGGGATGCTATGGAGGCTCACTATAGGGGCCAACTGGGAATTCAGGAGTCCCTTTTTAGATTGCAGCAGCAGTGGGGTGCTCCATCAGACCCTGCTCAGCAAATTATGACTCCTAATCAGTACCGTTCTTATGTGGCGTACCCTGGGGACAGGCCATTTTATCATGGAGGGGGCAGTGCAGGAGGTGCTAGTGATGGTTCTGGTGATAATGTAGCTGGTGGTGGTGAATCAGATGAGGAGACACAGAGTGATGAAGAAATGGAGGAGTGAAGGAAGAGGAGTTTGACTTGAAAGCCCGCCACGATTAGTGAAATACTTTATAAAGCTTTCAGTCAAATCTTTTTTGGATTGTCTCTGAATACTATGGCTTGTGTACCTTTGTTTCTGTATTCTGTTTCTGTACTTTTGAATTTTGTACCTTTTGATTATGTATTTTGCTTCTGTACTTTGAATTATGTACTTGTGGTACATTATGTTTAAGTTTTATGCTTTATGTTTTTAAAAATTAGGTGTGTTTTATTTATTTCGTACCTTATTATATTTAGTATAGTTTAATTTACTATTTGATTGAACCCTGCTCAAATATTCAAAGTTAAATGCTTGAACTAAAGCCAAAGCATTGAGCAAAAGATCAGGTGAGTGATAATGATAGAAAGTTAGTGACAAAGCGCACAACTAAGGTACTCGTTTCTTGTTTTTCTAGGTATATACTTGAATGTGAAATGAGTCCTTTGCACACAAATTTATTTTATTCAGTTTTACGCAAGAACATATTTATGTTTGAACCATTTAGAACTAGCCAAAATGTGAGGAATCCTCAAAGTCATTGTATATATGCAGGAGACCGGCATTTTTTGTTTAACTCGATTCTTTTATGTTAAATCTGAAAGTTGTTTTAAATTGTATGAAAGCACTGAAATGATCAAGGCATTTTTTGAATATGAGTAGAAACACTTAACCACAAAAAGCCTACCCTGTGAGAAGTGAGTATTTGATAACCCCATTGAGCCTAATGAATCAGAATCGTTAACTATGAACTGCCAATTTTCATAAGCTCAAATGCTTAGTGAAATTGCCGGAGTTTGTAAAAAAATCCAGTTCATAGTTAAATCATTATTGGATTCTGATATTTTACTTTCATTTTGGACCCTTATCCATCATGTTTATTTGTCCTTTGCCAAATGATAAAGGAACATTCAATTAGGGTATCATTGTGAATAAGTTGGGGAGAAAAGGGAGGTAGTGAATGTCAAGTAATGGTGAAATTTTGTAATTGATCTTGACAACAAGTAAAAGAAAAAGAAAAGAAAAAAGAAAGAAAAGCAAACCAAGAAAAAGAAAAGAGAAAAAGAGAAAAAGTCAATAAATCAAAAAGTTGTCAAGATCAAAGAAATATTTGTAAATTACCAAGAGTTGTTTTTGAATAAGGAGGAAGTGTGTAATTAGAAAGAATGTTCCTCTATGCTTGACCTTTTGAATTCAATTTTTCCCACATATGACTATTCTTTTGTAACCAAGCCAAATTACAACCCTCAAAAACCTTGTGATCGCTGCTTTTGTGCTTTTAGAAATAATAATTAGATGGACGCATAACTTGATCGGAATGTTAGCAAACTTGCCGGATGAGTGTTTAATACCCACACAACTTGATTCCAATTTGTTCATCTTTGACGCGGTGATTTTTGGATATCAAGCTATTAATTAGCGTTGACTCGCAATTTTAAGTTCACCACCGATCTTTTATTTTTCCGAGGAAAAGGGAGAAAGTTCGAAAAACCCTATTTTTTAGAGATCAAAGGTCCGGGGGTTGGTTACGCAAAGGGAAGGTATTAGCACCCTAAACGTCTATAGTACTCTATAGGAACCTCTTGCTTTTATTTTATCTTTATGCTAAATGATTATTTGTTTGTAAAATAAATGCTTAAGTATAGAAAGATAAAGTGATGAAATGAAAAGAAAGAAAAAATGTTTTTGTTTATTTTATTGATTTGGAAAGACAAAGTCTTTTGCCTACGTACCCGAGCGGGATCAAAATCTCGTAGTTCGGGGTAAAAAGCTGAGCGATTGGTTTTGATTGATTTTAAAGTTTGAAAAAGGTTTTAAGAAAGATGAGAGGCCGTAAAGGCATAGAAGAAATAAAAAGGAAGTGAGTTTGATTGATTTTAAATTGAAGAAAATGTTTTGATTGATTAAAGGTTGATTAAAAATTGATTAAGAAAAGAGAAGAAAAGATTGACCTTTTTTTTTGAAATTTTGATTATAAAATGTTTTTGGATTTTGACTTTTTTGACTTTTTTTTTTTTTTGAGAAAGATTTTGATTAGGTCCTAAGGTCCTGAGACTAAATTATGCTGAGATATCTAAACGCACCGGATCCCTCAAAATGACGTTGGATCAAGTGAGGGTCCTTTTCCTCGGATACGGTCCAAATTACATAATCGCCCTCGACATAAAGCATAAAAAATAAATGTGGTGTCGGTGCATATTCTCATTTATATTTTCATTTACATTGGACCTAGATACATTCTAATGGCAAGAAAATAAATGACAAAAATAATAAAATAAAAATAAAAATTGTAATTGCATTAAAGTAAATATGCTAAAAAGAAATAAAAAATGCATAAAATGTAAAACAATAAATAAATATGGTGCTTAAAGTAAATAAAAAAATAAAAATGCAAGGCATAAAATAAATATGATGCTGAAAATAAAATAAAAATGCAAGACAATAAAAATAAACATGATGCTAAAAGAAAAAATAAAAATGCAAGGCAATAAAATAAATATGATGCGTAAAATAAAAGAAACTAAAAATGCAAGGCAAAAAATAAATATGGAGCTGGAAAATAAAATGCAAGACTGAATATTAAATATGGTACTGGAAAGTAAATAAAGAAAATAAAAAATGCGAGGCATAAAATTAAATATGATGCATAAAATAAAAGAAAACAGAAAAAATGCAAGACAAAAAAATAAATATGATGCAATAAAATAAAAATAAAAAAATGCATGGTACTGGAAATTAAAAGCAATAAATAAAGTGCATAAAAATAAAAGAAATAAAAAAAAGTGCAAGAAATAAGAAATAAATAAAAAAGAATAGAGAGGAAGAAAGGGGGTGCAGAAGTAATAAGGGGAGTGCAGAAAGTAAAAGAGTAGAAATCAGAAAAAAAGGAAGAAGGAGAAATGGGCCAAGGGACAGTCCAGAAAGCTGAGTCCAGGGTGAACCGGTCTGGTTCGGTCCGAAAGAACCAGACCGGTTCAGCAATCTACTTAAGTCAGAACCCGGTTTTTTAATTCATTTTTCATCTTTCTTTCTCTTTCCTCTCCTTATCTTTTCACTTCTTCTCTCAGCATTCTCACGTTTTCTCACTGTCCTCTCCATTCTCTCTCACGTCCTCTCACATTCTTATCCTCCTTTCCATTTTTTTTCACGTCCACTCACATTCCTACTTCCTTCTTTTTTTAAACTAACAACACTAATCCACACCCTTTTTTACACTCTTCTCCAACACTGTATTCAGATTTGCGAAAGAAAAAAAAGGAGAAGCTAGATCTACGGTTTTGAGCTTCGGAAATCTACCTCTTGATTTCTGTTTCTGTGAACTTCGTTGTTGTTGTTACGGTTCTGGTTTCGTGATGCTTGAGGTTTGGTTGTGGATTCGGACTATGTGATGGTTTTTGTGGTTGTTTTGTGTTTCGGAATCCAAGCTTGGCCGAATCTGTTTGTGGTTTGGATTGCTTGGATTTTCGATTTTTTAGTAAAAGCCTGGCTGAAATCTGTTTGTGATTTGGGTTGCTTGGATTTTTGATTTTGTTTGATTTTCCGGTGGCCGGAAAATGGATTGTGTTGGTGGTTGTGGGTGGTTGGTGGGTGTTGCTGGTGGTGGTTCTGATTTCTGACTGGTACTGTGCTGATTGGCTCCCCTGTACTTTTCGTGAACAGTGCTATTTATAGTAAAATAATGGGCAAAAAACGAAAATGACGAATCTGCCCCTCTGGGCCTTGGACTAAAATCAGACTGAAAATGGACTTAAAAAGAATAAAATCAAAATAATAAAACACAATAATTAAAAAAACGAAAATACACAATAAAAATAAAAACTAATAAAAAGAAAGAAAATAAAAGAAAAGAAATAAACAATAATAATGAAAAATAAAAATAATAGTAAAACAACAGAAAATAAAAATGATAAAACGGTTGCCTTCGGAACAAAAAATGAGGTATTTTAAAATACCTCCCTGCCAAAATTTCGTCTGAAACGACGAAAATTTCCGGCCTAAAAGACGAGAGAAATGAAATAAAAACGGGTCAAATATGGGGTATGACAATCTTCTTAAAAAGAAGTGTGTTAGGTGTGGTTCAAATTTAAACATGTTGTTTGCCAAGAATTGTGTGATATGAACTTTGTGCTTAGGACTTTTGTCACATTCATGGTATATATCTTGTTGAATGAGAAACTTTACTTTTGCTTGCGCTGTCACAATTGAATCATTCATCTGACAAATTTTTCTTCAAATTACCGGATTTTTGCTTCATGCTCAACTTTGTCCAAAGCCTTGATTTTTCCAATTATTTTGAATCTTTTGTTTGAGGACAAACAAAGAACTAAGTTGGGGAGTATTTGATAAGTGGCAAGAAATGAATAAATCCATGTCTTTTATAAGGCTTTTTAGTTACTTGTTGTGCAAGTTATCTTAGGAAAAGCATGGAATTTATGAATAAATGCCAATTATTCTTTGTATACCTTATTCTTCCCCATTTGTGTAGGAAAAAGCAAGCCGGGACTTGAAAATAGCAAGAAATCATTAAGAGAAGAATGAAGAATCTCGCCCAGCGAGCGCTTGGCGAGTGAATGGCAAGTTGAGGCAGGGATTTTCAGGAGTTTTCAAAGTATACGCTCGCCCAGCGAACCCTTGGCAAGTAGTTGGCGAGTTCAGGCAGGGATTTTCTGGAACAGGGGAACCTTGATTTCGCTCAGCGAAATATTGGTCGCCCAGCGAGATCATCAAGGCGGTTTAATGCTGTGGAAGACGTGGCAGAAAGCCACTGGCCAGATTGTCAAACTCGCTGAGCGAGATATATCTCGCCGAGCGAGATGTCACTATCAGTTTTAGTATTTAAGCTATCTTTCAGCTTTTAGGTTAGAAGGTTAAGATTTATTAAGCTTATTTTAAGAACACATTTTAGAGATTTATTACCAGAGAATAGGGCTAAAAGAAGGGCACTTCAAAGGACAAAAAGGAATCAAGATTGGATCATCAAAGGGTTTTTGAGAAATCAAAACTTGACATTGATCTTCATCTTTTCTCCAGCTTTTGTATTGTTGACATGAAAATGATCAACTAAATCTCCTTTGTTGGGAT
The DNA here is from genome assembly GCA_018208015.1 of Medicago ruthenica. NCBI lineage: Eukaryota > Viridiplantae > Streptophyta > Magnoliopsida > Fabales > Fabaceae > Medicago > Medicago ruthenica. The sequence goes on from CM031374.1 coordinate 71,072,896, forward strand.
TAGAGGTAATGAATCAAGCTAGATGTAATCTTTTGATCATGTAAATATATGATTCTAGTGTTTTATAATATATTGAAACTTATTCTTGTTATTCAATCTTATGTTTGGTTTAGTGTTATTGAAAAATACATTTAAATCTAGGGTTAGAATAATTTTCTATTAAAAGAAGTATTCTAGACATGGAATTATGTTTTGATAATCACTTAAAGCATCAATTCTTAATGCTATTGGATAGTTTAATAGATTGGGAAATCGTCGATTAAACGATACGATCGATCTCACAACTTTATTTGGACACGAATAATGTTGTCGGGTGATGTGTGATAACATCGTTAAAAAGAGATTAAAACTAGAATCCGTTTATCATGATCATTAGAATAATGTCGATGTTTGATTTATGAACTTTGATACCGACACTTTTATGCCCTATTACTCGTAGTATTTATTTATATTTGAAAGTCGATTAGTTTTTAGTAAACAAAAGATGAAACCCTAACTTAAAATGATAATCGATGTTGAATGGTTTAAGGTATCGCGTAAATCCCTGTGGAGACGATCCTAATATACTCACGTGTAGATAGGAAATTATAATGTGAGGAAAAACCTTTCATCAACGATTGGACATGCTAGAGAAGGGAATGGTCTTTACTATCTTGAAGAACCAAATCAGCTTGTTATAGCAAACAATCTCTTGTCTTGCTCGTTAATGTCAGAGTCACTTCTCACAAGCAAAGAAATTTTTTTGCTTTTCCATTGTCGATTAGGACATCCCTCTTTTGGAGTTATCAAAATTATGTTTCCAGTTTTGTTTTCTGAAGTTAAAATTAAGACCCTTCATTGTGAAGTGTGTGAAATTGCAAAACATAAGCGTGTACCTTTTCCTTTGAATAATAAAAGATGTACATTTCCTTTTCACCTTGTCCATACTGATGTTTGGGGTACATCCACTATTCCAAGTGTGTTTGGGGCTCGATGGTTTGTTACTTTCATAGATGATTGTACCCGGGTTACTTGACTTTTCCTTCTTGAGAATAAATCTAAAGTAAGTACTATTCTCCCAAAATTTGTCTCAATGATAAAAAATCAATTTGGTACAAATATCAAAAGAATTAGATCTGATAATGTGAGGGAGTTCTTCAATCATGTCATTACTCCTTTTTGTGAAAAGGAAGGAATAATTCACGAGTCTTCATGTGTGAAAACACCACAACAAAATGAAATTGCAGAAAGAAAAAATGGTCATCTTCTTGACCAAACTCGGGCGTTGTTGTTCCAAAATAAAGTTCCAAAGTATCTTTGGGGAGAAGTTGTTCTCACAACGACATACCTCATTAATCGGCTACCCTCTAGAGTGTTGGAGTTTAGGAGTCCTATGGATATTCTTGCGTCCTTCTATCCAAACATTTCTACCACTAATAATCTTACACTGTGGGTGTTTGGGTGTGTCTCGTTTGTTCATATCCATAGTCAAGGTAGGTGAAAGCTTGACCCTAGAGCTCTAAAAGGTGTCTTTGTTGGGTACTCTAATACTCAAAAAGGTTATAAGTGCTACCACCCTCCATCAAAAAAAATCTTCGTGTCTCGGGATGTTACCTTTCATGAAGGACAAGCCTATTTCACTCAACCTTATCTTCAGGGGGAGAGTCTTAGTGAAGATAAGGATAATAATCTTGAAACTCTTATCCTTCCTGATCTTGAATCATATTCCCATAAGCTCAAGTCAAGAGGAGAAATGGTTGGAAATGAGACTGAAAAATGAGGCATTGACTAAAGGTGGATTTGGACGTGAATCTGGAGACAATGAAACATTTGTTGAAAACAGAGCTGAAAATGACAGGTTTGGACAGAATTTGGTGTATGCAAGAAAATTGAAGGCCATTCCTGAATCAACACATGTCCAAGAGACTGATCCAAGTCCTTCAATACAGGTAAAAAATTCTGATTTTTCAGTTTTACAAGATAATATTTCAGTCCCACAAAATGAAACAGAAAATTCAATAATTGAAAATAACCATGACCTCCCAATTGCCATCAGAAAGGGGGTTAGAGAATGTACAAAATGGCCATTATATCCTCTCTCAAATTATATTTAATTTCAAAACTTTTCTCAAACTCATAAAACCTTCCTTGCAAACTTAAATACCATCCCAATTCCAACTGATGTTTTTGAGGCATTAACCGATAAAAATTGGAAGCATGATATGGATACAGAAATGGAGGCATTGGAGAAAAATAAAACATGGCAGTTGGTTCCTTTACCAGAAGGGAAGAAACCTGTTGGTTGCAAGTGGGTGTATAATGTAAAATACAAGGCCGATGGGACAGTTGAGAGGTATAAAGCAAGGTTGGTTGCCAAAGGTTTCACACAAACCTATGGGATTGATTATTCAGAAACTTTTGCCCCAATGGCAAAGATGAATACAATCCGAGTTATATTATCCCTTGCTGCCAATTACGGGTGGGATTTATAACAATTTGACGTGAAAAACGCATTTTTACATGGAATGCTTGAGGAAGAAATTTATATGGAGATTCCACCCGGATATGAGAAAAATGTTGCTGTCAATTCTGTTTGTAAGTTGCAAAAGGCATTATATGGGTTGAAACAGTCACCTTGGGCATGGTTTGGAAGGTTTACTAAGGTTATGACAGTCTTAGGGTACAAACAGAGTAATGGAGATCATACACTGTTCATTAAACACTCTACTTCAGGGGGAGTAACAATGTTGTTGGTATACGTTGATGATGTCATTGTGATTGGAAATGATTGTTAGGAACAACAAGCTTTGACTTAACATTTATCAAAAGAGTTTGAAATGAAAACTCTTGGGATGCTGAAGTATTTTTTTAGGAATAGAGGTGGCTCACTCAAAAAAAGGGCATTTTCATATCTTAACAAAAGTATATCATAGATTTGCTCATGGAAACATGTAAGCTAGCTTGTAAATCAGTGGGCACTCCTATAGATCCAAGCCATAAGTTGGGTAATGCTGAAGAAGGTACAGTGGTGGATAAGGAAATGTATCAAAGATTGGTTGGGAGATTGATTTACCTTTCCCACACAAGGCCAGATATTGCATTTGCTGTAAGCGTGGTTAGTTAATTTATGCACAATCCAAGGGAAGTTCATTTACATGCAGCTTATAGGATTTTGCAATATCTTAAGGGAACTCGAGGAAGAGGGATTTTGTTTAAAAGGAATGGGAATGCTACTCTCGAAGCTTATACCGATGCTGATTATGCAGGCTCAGTTATTGATCGAAGATCCACTACAGGGTATTGTACATTTCTAGGCGGAAATCTTATAACTTAGAGTAGTAAAAAGCAAAATGTTGTGGCCCGATCTAGTGCTGAAGCTGAGTTCCGAGCTATGGCACAAGGTATTTGTGAATTACTTTGGCTGAAGATTATCTTAGAAGATTTGAAGATTAAATGGGATGGACCTGTGAAGCTTTATTGCGATAATAAGTCAGCAATTAGTATAGCTCACAATCTAGTTCAACATGATCAAACGAAACACATTGAGGTTGATCGGCATTTTATCAAAGAGAAGCTTGATTGCGGTATGATTTGTACTCCTTATGTTCCTTCACAAGGTCAACTTGCGGATATCTTCACCAAAGGATTATGCTGCCCAACTTTTGAAAGAATTGTGTCCAAGCTGGGAATGGAGAATACTTATTCACCAGCTTGAGGGGGAGTGTTGGAAATTGAAATACATTAATTATCCTCTTTTTCCAAGTAGCTAAGAGTCATTTTACAGCATGAAGATAAGTTCAATGTATCTTAGGAAATTGTGTTAGCTTAATTATCTTGTAAGTTGCATATGGTCATTTATTACCATTGCAATTACCACGTCTATAAATTAAGCATGATGCTGAGAGCTCTGTAACTCAAGCACATTCAGAAAAATATGGCAAAATTACACAAATAGTCCTTTAACTTAATTTCAGATAACATTTCAGTCCTTTATCTTATTTTCTTCCCAATTAAGTCCTTTATGTTCTAAAATGCTAACAATATTATCCTTTTTTACATTAAAAAACCAAAAACTCATAAAAAACCCAGAAAACTCATAAAATTCATACACAAACTCAGAACTTCATAAACAACAAGATACCCAAATTTCATAACAAAAACCATAAACAAGCAAAGTCATTTTTGTGTGTAACTTAACTCATCTTTTTCACAATATCCTTTCCATAAACAAAAGGCATGGTGGCGAGAGTATTCAAACTCAAATCACCACTTCTTTCTTATTCACGTGACTCATCAAAATCTACTCCCATTCCATAGCATTCACATAATCAAATCTCACCACAATTATTTTTGGTATTGAAGCATATTTTTCATTTTTTTGTGAGGGAAGAGTGGATATGGTTTTGAGGAAAATGGGTTCACAAATCGAAATATTTGATTGGAATGTTTTGAGTGAATGTTTTCGTTTTTTTAGTGTGAGAAGAGAGGATAAGATTTTGTGCGGAATGGCCTTGCAGATCTGGAAAGTTTGAGGAAATATTTTTACCATCTCACTATCTCTCTCTAGTTTTGAGAATTTGAGTTGTTGAAGATGATGAAAAATTGATTATATTTTTAAATGTGGTTAGATTGATACATGAGAGAGACAAGGAAGAAGATGAATTTTTTTTGGGGTTTTATTAAAATCTGGGTTTATTTTGAAGATCTGTGAATTTTCTGGGTATTTTGATGAAGATTTGAGTTTTTTTTTTAATGTAAAAAAGGATAATTGTGTTAGCATTTTAGAACATAAAAGACTTAATTGGGAAAAATAAAAGATAAAGAACTGAAATGTTACCTAAAATTAAGTTAAAGGATTATTGGTGTAATTTTCTTTTCACACTGCATGCAGGGAAATTTGTGAGTAAAAAGTTTGTGACATTTACAATCATCAATTTTCATGCAACAAATATATGTCACGTGAAATATATGTAAATCTAGAACCCCTTTTACTTTCATATATTCATGGACTTAGTCAATTAACAAATCTAAAAGCTACCATTCATTTGTGATGATTTCACGATGAATACCATGACTCTGTAAATATATTATGGACAATTAGGCCTATTTAGATGATTTTTTTTAGGGCTTTATGACTTTATTTTTTGAAGAATAGGGGCTTATGACTTTTATTAATCGAATCTTTTGTTGACTAATGACTTTGTTTTTAATTTTTTTCTTTTGTACCTTTAAAGCTGCTCCGTTTGTAACTTCTCAATGATTTTTTTTTTGGTTTATAAGCCTTTGGGATGATATCTTTTAAATGTTATTTTGTAGATTTAAAGATCAAATAAGAAGGCCAAAAGAGCGGTAATTTTTTTTGTCAAGTAATGTAGTGGCTAAATCCACCTTTTAAGGTGAATAAATAGAGTGTCTAAGATTCAAACATCGGCCCATGCATATTACAATATATTATCTCTATCAACTGAGTTATTGCTCACATGACGACAATTATCTTTATTTTTAACCTTTTTGTTACTTCCACTTCCTTAAAACAATATAACACTGCTCAAATTATTTCTACTCCCACCCAACTAACACATGTCCCTTGAGAATAGATTTCCCTTAAAACTCTTGTGTTTTCTTGAACGAGACAATATGCATCTTTAAACACTTTATTTTTCCCATTTTAATATTTAAAGTCCCTCTAATCTTTTATTTATTTTTTGAATGGACAATTAAAAATAAAGTGTTTTTAAAGCAATTACAATTAAAGTTAAACACTAGGCTAGCACATTAAAATTTACTATTACATTAAACAAAAAAAAAATACAATTACTAGTACATTAATCGTAGTGGTAGCTGTTATAGTCCAAGATGCAAATTTAAACCAATCCCTTGTTCACTACAATCACCACCGTTGAATCCACCAAATTTAGAACTATGGCGACGAGCACTACCATCAAACGCAGCTTCGGGAGCTAAATAAGCTCCCGAACCTGCTGCATGGGTGGTGCATAGCCACGCCGACGAAGGTGTCTGAGACGGTGGAGCATTGACGAGGAAATGAGTTTGTTGTGGCAGCCACTGCGGTGATGACATGAATCTGTTATGGAAATGTGAAGGAACAAAGGCACGAGCTGCTTGCATTTGAGCACGTTTCAAAAGTTGCCTCTCTTTCTTGTGTGCATTTTGGTGTCCTCCTAAGGCTTGTGAATTTGCAAATTCTCTACAGCAATATTGACACTCGTATAATTTTCTCCCATTCAAAGTCTCAGATAATTCTGATTGTGATGGAGATTGGTTCAAACAAGCTTCTTGGATGTTGATGCCAAAGAGCTTTAGGGTATTGGTGGAGGTAGGGGTAGCAATGGAATTTTCATGGTAATCAACATCTGCCATGAGTGATATATGTGAGTGAGATAGATGTACCAATATATGTGATATATGTGTGTGTGTGAGCTACAAAATATGTATGTGAAGGGTTTATATAAGAGGGTAGAAATTTATGCACAAGCTAGCTTGGGAAAAGGGATATAGCATATATAATACTATAATTTGTAACACACATGGATCGAATTAATTAGTAGATGGTGCTAAGGGGTAGATTAGCTTGTTTGTTGTGAGAATTTCAACGGAAAAGAGACAACAATCGAATCAAGAGCTAAAAGCATGGTGTGTTTGGTGGGAATATATTATAACTACGGTGTTATTTAAACATCAAAATAGATTAGAGACATGTATTGATCTACATTTTCTTTTGTTTTATATTTTTTTTTTCAATTTACTCGTATTTTAAAATTAAGCACAAAAATCAAATAACATTATTACTTGTAAAAAATCCATTTCTCTAATTTTATATGTATAGTAAACAAGAAGTGTGACATTATATGCATGACATGATAAATAACATCATGCAAGTTATAAATTATATATTCATATTTCGAAATCGTAGAGGAGCAATGCTTTTCTGGGCATCATATCATAAACAGTACAAAATTTTTAAGCGTGAAGAAATATATATTTTTTATTGTGTTTTTGTTTTCTTGTGTTTTTAGTAGAATGAAGATGCTCAATTATTTGCCGCAAATTTTAATAATTGATAGAAAGCCACAAGAATCCTATAAATAAAATTTATTTTAAAGCATACGTGTATAGAGTGATGGTGGTTTGGGCATAAAAAAACAAAAGGGTATATGCTTTTTGGCTTTAAATGCTTGCATATTTGTAATCTAGTGGATCTGACTACTTTTGGCATGGATTTTGGTGTGATTAATTTTAAAATATACAAGAGTTTCATTTAAAATCAATTTTGATTCTTTATTTATGTAATCTTATCCTATATCAATATTACTATCATTTAAAAATATTAATAATTATAATAGTTTTTTTTAAGTTTCCTTGTCATCTATTAAGAGAGGTCAAATTGTAATAGTTGACTTTTTGAAAGAATAATTACTAAATTTGGGATCCTTAAAGAGTGTTCGGGGGCACTCGTTAACATTTCGTAATCTAAACTCAAGTGGGCTTATATTGTGGTTATTACACACAAGCATGTACAAAGTACATTTTTTAGGAAATCTCTACAAAGTATTAGTACTATACAAAAAGGAAATATGTACATACAACTAAGTACTAAGAGAGGAAGTCAAACACTAAGAGAGAAGGGACTAGAGAAATGGTGTGATCAAGTGGAATAAAGGTCACAATGATGTGTAGAGAATGCTAGTTATCTCAAACATGTTTGCGTGATTGACGTTGAGTTAGTCATTAATTATTTGGACAAATCTATAAGAATCTTACTAACCTCCACTTGTTGGGTTCAATGTATGATGATATCATATTAGGACTCCATCTCTTCATATTTTTGGTAAAAGAAAGAGGACTAAAGAACTTCACGTTCTTAATCGATCGAAGGGTTGATAGAATATACAAATGATCAACGTCTTACATAATCGTCATTAAGACTTTTTCTTTGGATAGAAAAAAGAGTGCTTTATTACTTTAATTTTTAATGATGCACCTTAGTTATATATAAAATGTTTTTGGATTTAACTCTTGTTACTAAAGTGTTACTAGTATACAGGGGTGGACAACGGACGGTTTCGGCCGGTTTTCGGGCCGAAAATTGAAAACCGATCAAACCGATGGTTTCAAAATCACAGTCCGCTGCCGTCCATTTGAGTCAACGGTTTCAGTAGGTGGGGGTTTGGCGGTTATTGCGGGTGGTCGGCCGGACTGTATCGGTTGTTAAACAAAATCTGGAAAAAAAACTTCAACAAAAAACCAGGCGAAACAACTTCAGACGAAGATGTGGAGGAAGCAGCATTTCATTGAAATGGAACAATAACAATAGAGAGGTTGGAGACTGATTAAATCATTTATGTTTAACAGCCAAGCCAACAAGATTTGCGTGGTGTTTAGGTGTGGAGATACATAGAAACCATTATGGTGGACAAGATGACTCTATTATCTCCATAAAGAGGAGAAGTATTTGAATATGTGAACAAAAAAAATGAGGATTGTGTATAGAAGAGAAGAAGAAGAAGGCTCCTGAGAAAGAGAAAGAAAGGAGTATGAACTTTGATGACTGGAAAAGAGAGAAATTACTTTAGGAAATGAAGTAAAATAAAATAAAATAGCCACGTGTCTTGTTTTGGGGTTTCAAATAATTTGTCTGTACAACTTTCATTAGATGAGACTAGTCACTAGAGAGTAAAGATATTTATTAAAGCTGGCAGACATCACATGTTACGAATAAAGCAAAATAATACAGTCTACGGTCGGGTCTCGGGTACCGAGGGGTTGAACTTTGTGGGCCGAACCCGACCATCTTCAACCGTTGTAACTCGACATTTTCCAATATTGTTACCCGAAGACCTATTTGACCCGCCCGCTGCATCAGAATTCGGATCGGTTATTGCGGTTTTCGAGCGGGTCAAATATATCTGTCCACCCCTTCAACTATACACTTATGTATATTAACAACAAAAAGAAAAAAGTATACACCTATATAGCCATCAAGGAAATAAGTGTTACTGATAAAATATAATTTTGGAGAAAACAAAAACTCAATATAAAATATGGAAAATACAATATACTGAAAAATGAATCACAACAGGAGAATCAATAGACTTGAATATTTTTTTTTTCTCTTCCTAAATTCTAACCGTTACAACTTTTTTTTTTCTTGGTCTACCAAAGAGGGATGATTTCATTATGTTTGTTTTGATTTCTCGTCTTTGTGCAGTGTGTTTTTGTTTTCCCGTCTTAGTGTGGTGTTTATTTAATTCAGGTTGAAAAATTATTTTTGATCAGGTGCAGATCCGATCAATGACTTTGACGTCGTCAATGTTGCAGATCCGGAGACATGAGTATTCCAGAGACGTGAATATAGTCATATGTGTATGCATGTGTACTCTGTCGTTTTATGTTATTAACATGAATATATCGATTTTGAATTTGTATTGCATCGATATGCTCTATCAATTTGAATGAGTTTTGTAAAAAAAAAACTGAATATTAAAGAGAATTTCTTTTTAGACCCCCTCAATATCTCTTAGCCTCCCAAAATTCTCTTTTTACCCTTAATCTATATGTCTGGTGGATATCTCGCGGAATGTTAGGGGGATAACTCTGGGATGGTTAAGGAGATAAATCCCGGATGTTAGAATGATAGAGAGAAAAAGATTAACAGAAACGAAATGTAAACGAATGTAGTAAGCTTTACCTCCTAATTCTCTAAAACCTTGCGATTTTTAGGCAATGGGTGAAAGTACAACCAACATGTAACTTGATTGGGTGATTTTTGGGGATTTTTTTTTATCACAATCATTCCAACAAATAAGATAAATCTTCACTATGTTGCGATCAATTAAGAGTAAGAGATAAAGCCTACTACCTTCGTTTATATTTCATTTATGCTAATTTTTTTTTTCTATGTCACTGTAACATCCGAGAGTTATCTCTCTAACCCTCTAGGAGATATCTTTCAGATGTATAGATGAGGGGTACGAAGAGAATTTTGGGGGGCTAAAAAGAAATATCAGCAGACACAAATATCTAAATAAGATAGCATTGGGCTATTGAGATAGAAGCCCAATTAATAAAAAAATATGGAAAATTGCTCTTCTCCTAAAGGAAATTGCTCACTCCCATAGAAAGTATCCTAAATACCCCTGTGTGACTTAAGTCACGTTCGGTAGCATCAACGTGACTTAAGTCACGTTGAGCCAGCGTGAGTTAACTCACGCTCGGTACATATCAACGTGACTTAAGTCACACATCTTTCTGGTATAGAACAACAAAGGCAGAACACAGAACCATTCATATTCAAAACCTTAGAATACACTTTTGATCCCCTCTTGTGCGATTTTCTTCATTCTTGCGCCAATCAACGTCAATTTCTACCCCAATATCAAGTAAGTGTTTATTATCCTATTGCATTGGCTTTTTTTTGGTTTAATTGTTAGATTTTTTTTTTTGGAGAAATTTCACAATTTTAGGATTTTGGGATTTGATTTGCATGTTAGTTTTTAGGATTGTTAATGATGAAATAAGTTAGGAATTGTAGTTTAGATGTTGTTTAGAGTAAGTTTGACTCAAATGTGTTAGTTTGTAATTGAAAATTGGACAATGAACTCATAGTGTTAATGTTGTATTCTAGGTGTTTGATAAAATGTTTCAATGATTTTTTTTTATTTTTGCAATGTTAATGATGAAATTAGTTAGAAATTGAATTGTTAATGTTGATTATAGTGAGTTTGAGGGCAATGTGGTAGTTTAGAGATTGAAATGACACAATGCGGTAGTTTGGGTACAATGTGAATTGTTGTTGTTGATTAGTTAGAAATGACACAATGTCCCTATGAAAATCATTGATTTTTTTGTGTTGTTTTATGGTGTGTAGATATGTCTGAGAGACCGAACAGACTGAAAGTAGGTAGGGAGAGCATGACACAGAGTGCACGGGCCGAAAAGGCGGCTGTGTGATAAGTGCCAGAAACTAGTTATAAAACATATTCATTTTAGGCACTTATGTTACTTGTTTTGCAAGTTATCATAGGATAAGCTCATAATTTATGATTAAATGTCAAATTTGTGATCCTATGTCTTACCCCATCTATTTATGCAGGAATTTCATGCTAGGACCTGGAACTGAGCAAAGAAACATGAAGATTTGATAAGGCTTCATCGCTACATCGCAGGATGCATCGCTACAGCGAGCTTAGGCAGGGATTTTCTGAAACAGGGGAAGCATTATTTCGCTCTGCGAAATTTACCATCGCTCAGCGAAATCAAGGCGGTTTAAAGGCTAATTGAAGACGTGGCTTAAAACCACTGGCAAAGAAAGCTTACTTCGCCGAGCGAAGTTAGGATCGCAGAGCGAGATGTCATTATCAGTTTTAGTATTTAAGCTTTGTTTCAGTCTTTTTTGGAGGATATAACTGGATTGCTTTTTAATACAGCTTAGTAATATTTTTAGGATTTAGTTTTAGTCAGAAAATAGGGCTAGAAGCTTTGATCTTCATGGAGCAAGAGTGATTGAAGGTGGAATCAACTAAGACTCTTTGGGAAATCAAGAACTTAGGCATGGATTTTCATCTTTCTTTACACTTTTGTATAGTTGTCATGAAAATGAACAACTAACTTCCCTTTGTTGGGATTGGAGGTACTTTATCTAGCTTAGATGTAGTATTTGATTATGCAAATATATGATTTTAGTAATTTATGTGATATTGAAGTTATTCTTGCTTTTCATTCTCATGCTTGATTTAATTGTTATTGACAAATACTTTTGAATCTAGGTTTAGAATAATCTTCTATCAAAATAAGAAACTCTAGACATGGAATTTGGTTTTGATAATCGCATAAAGTGTCGGAACGTAATGCTTTTGGATCGTTTGATAGATTGGGAAATCGTCGATTAAACGATGCGATCGATCTCACGACGTTGTCGAGTGATACGTGATAACTTCGCTAAAACGCTAGAATTCATATGCATGATTTTTAGATTATATTCGATGCAAGATTGATGAACTCCGATTCCAACGCTTTTATTCCCTATTACTTGTAGTTTTATTACCGCTTTTACATTACATTAGTTTAGATGCAAACAAGTTAGAAAACCCTTACTCAAAACGATAACGATTGTTGAATGGTTCGAAATAGCGCACCAATCCCTGAGGAGACAATAATTTAAAAATACTTACTTTTGTTTCACAACTAACACTGTGCACCCTAGGGCGTTAGGAGCAGTAGGATCGAGGATGTGGATGGACGTCTTCCCAGGCGGGTGAGGCCCAGCAACACTAGCAGCCACAGGCACAGTATGAGCAGCTTCAGCCTCAACATCAGAAGGGTGAGGCCCAGCAGGAGGCTTAAGAGGAGGTTGGACCAAAGGGATTTCCTGGGGGTCCTACTGACATGTGGCTTCTACCGAATTTCAGTAGACGTGACATGCATGCTTTGGAGCGACGCCACGATAAGTATAATTGTTTAATTTTATTTGATTACACGTCAATTGATATGTTTATTTTAATTTAATTTTACGATTTAATTTTTATGTTAAAATATTTTAATTATGAATCAATTTAATTGTTTGTTTTAATTTAATTTAACGATTTAACTATTATGTTAAAATATTTTAATTAATTACGCGTTAATTTAATTGTTTATTTTAATTTAATTTTACGATTTAACCGTTATGTTAAAATATTTTAATTACGCGTCAATTTAATTGTTTATTTTATTTTAATTTTACGATTTAATTGTTATATTAAAATGTTTAATGTTTATTTTAATTATTGTTTTTTTTACGATTAAATTGTTATGTCTTTTTTAGTTATTCAAAGTTTATATTTTTAACGGTTTGTTGTTCGTTTAATTTTTTGCATTTCAGTTTCGGAGGACGCATCGGGTGACCCCTGCCTAGCACGGGAAGAAGCTTAAGAGTGAGAAGTTGACAGTCCCGGGACGAGGAGCTTTATGGTTTTGGGAGCGGATGGATGAATCCGGTCTTGCCCCCTCCTTCAAACAAGGTATGAGAACATTAGCATTGACCTCATCACCGCCTTGTCAGAGAGATGGCATGGAGAGACCAACAACTTCCATCTGTCCGTTGGGGAGATGACCGTCACACTAGATGAATTGGCATGTCTTCTACACATCCCCGTCCATGGGAGGCTCATGGCTGACGACGATGTAGACTACGAGGCCGGTATGGAGCTGCTGCAGAGCGAGTTGGGTTTGACTGCGGATGAGGTGATGTCTAAGGTAAATAAACAGTGGGGTGGGTATATTAGTATACCTAACCTGAAGATTGTGTTGTTGGTGTAAGCCCTAGAGACCAATAGTTTATGTTAAACTCTTCATATGTATCATGACTTTTATTAATAAAATATGGCGTTTCTTTATTACACTTGATATAAGATTAATAAAGTCCCTAGAATAGTTGGTTCATGTGATGGAATATTAAGTGTGACTTAATCATGAGATTACATCAACGGAAAGAACATTATTCTTAAAAGTATCCGTAGTCAAGCTTTAATATGAATTGGGATAATAATAAAGCATGGAGACTATTATGTATGTAGACTGATGACCATATCTCATGGGTCATGAATATGAGATATTAAGTCTATACATAGGTATGAGTATTAGGAGTAATATTTATACTGGATTGACCCATCGTGAGAATACTACATAGTATGTTATGAAATCGTCATAAGTTATTCTCACAATGATAATAGTGTATATCACTCTTAGACCTGAAATCACTGTGATCCCTAGATGTGGACTCAAGTGTTTTATTGTCATTCAAACGTTATCTGTAACAAGATAACTATAACGTTGGTTAATGGGCGCTCGACGAATCATGCTGAGGGACATGAGTGTCCTAGATGGGATTTGTCCCTCCTTCATAACAGGAGATATATCTTTAGGCCTCTTGATGAAATATGACTGGAAAAATGCATGGCCATGCCGAATTAAGTCAATATGAGATATTGGACTTATTCGTTATTCAGTATATTTCGGGATCAAGAAATATAAATATTGAGCTAAACAAGGGTGACGCAAGCTATGCCTTGTGTTCAATAAAGATATCAGGACAAAGGAGTAATCGTACACATAGATATTATCATGGAAAGGTTTCGTTAGATCACTTGACATTCTTGTCACTTGGGTAGCAGTGATGTGTTGCTAGATACCGCTAACTGTTTATAATATTAAATATAGGATTTAATATTATTGCCAACGTTGCAAGAACCTATAGGGTCACACACAATAGAACGGTAAAAAGGAGAAATATAAGTAATACTTATATGATGGGGTGCGTTTAGCAATTGACGCTAATTAGTTAGCGGAAGCTGATGGGTTAATGGGCTTATGGAAGCTCAACAATGATGGCTAATTTCGTGCAGCAAGGAGCTCTATAAATAGAGCTCCAGTGCTGAAATCAGTAGGTGAATTTTCGTGTAACCCTAAAGGCAAAATTGAATCCCCACTTCTCTCCCTAACCTCTGATCGCTTGGCTAGCACCGGGAACCAGAGGAAACCGTTCGTGTGGACGAGTAGAGGCTTCGCTTGCTTGCTTAGCTGTGATCAACGAAATTGTTTCTGCATTACAAGAGGTAACAATTCTATCACTGATTCATGTAATATTCGTAATGATCCAAGGAAAGGAAATCGAAAAATTTTAAACTTCCGCTGCACCTTGTATGTCGATTTTCCTTCATGTGTATGACAGACTCCTGTATATGTGTAATGAGTTGAAGCAGCCTGCTGATGAGGAAGCGGCGGAGGAGTTGGAGAGGACTAAAGCTATGTGCATTAAGGCATTTTTGTTGTTCTTGGTTGGCGTCACCATTTTCGCCAACAAGAACAACAAAAACGTTAATATGTTATGGATGACTATGCTGCAGGACTTGGACACGGTGCACGAGTGGTCCTGGGGCGGGATGACACTTGTTTTTCTCTACTCGCAGCTTTCTTTTGCTACAGACCCGACCATTGGCGTGTTGGCGGTTACATTTCTATACTTGAGGTAATAATTTTTTTTTCTTTTTTATAACATATTATAAATAACTTATTATATTATTGTGTCTGTTTATGCGTTTGTGATGCTGAAATATTTATTTGTATGATACTTGTGTTGATATTATTGTGTCTCTGTGTGTTGTAGACATGAGTTTTGGAGCACTTCCTGAAGCTCTATCTGAGGAATCTTGTTGCGGACTACGATCATGATGACCCGCGTGCTGGCCGGTTTCATCCACCGAGGGGCCATGCTACTGCTTCACATTACTGAGGCCTGATTGATCTGATGGTGAATGCTGAAGTCATCTGGAGGTCGTACGAGGATCAGCGGAACGTTACACCTTTTCCATGACATTTGCTGGTACTCGGGTTGGATCATGGCCAGCAGTACGACGATGTGCCTTCACTTGCCGGAGCAGATTCTCAAGCAGTACAGCTATGTCCAGACCATTCCCAGATCTCCTATGACATTTGAGGCTCTTGTTGTTGAGGATGTTGTTGTGGCCTTTCAATATTTTTTGGTCCATGTCCTTCCACAGGCGCTTCGGGGTGGGCAGACAGTAGAGGCTCGACAATGGAGGTATCAGCAGGGGTACATGACTTGGTTCTACAAGGTATCTCATCCTATTATGAGTGATCATTCGCCCGTTGCTGAGTACACAGCTCCGGTCCCTCTTTGCGAGGAGGTTATTGTTCAACAACGGTATGCCAGACAAGTTCCCGACCCACTCTAGATTAATGGGAACATCAGAGCCAGAGTCGAGTCAGCATTGGAGTATCATGAGGTGCATCCATTCTTTACAGGTGTGTTGCAGGACATCCAGGAGGAGTGTCACATGCTGCAGGAGGAGTCAGTTCACGAATGAGGACTAGGAGCCATAGTCCAGAGGAGTAAGGTTTTATTTTATGACATTTGTATATTTGTAGTTATTTTTATGACAATTTGGCATATATGGTTGTCATGTATTTACACTTGCGCTTTTGCATTTTTTTAATGACATTTTGCGTAATTTTTGGTTTTATTATGCGTGTTTTAATTATAAATGAATGATGAAAACATAGATAAAAATGAATGAATGGATGTATGTATGAATGCATGAATGATTGAAAACATGGAACAAAAGCAATTCTGCTGTTTTGTTTGCTGACACAAACAAAACGTGACTTAAGTCATGTCGGGATATAACCTACGTGATTTAAGTTACGTTCAGTATATCCAACGTGAGTTAAGTCATGTGGCGTTCCTTTATAGGTCAGACAGTACCTTATTTCTTCATTTCACATCTAAAATCTCTAAAAACTCTCTTAAATCATCCAAATCCCAAATTTCTTCAAGTTTAGGGTTAAGGGTTTAGGTCAGACAGTACCTC
The DNA here is from genome assembly GCA_018208015.1 of Medicago ruthenica. Taxonomy (NCBI): domain Eukaryota; kingdom Viridiplantae; phylum Streptophyta; class Magnoliopsida; order Fabales; family Fabaceae; genus Medicago; species Medicago ruthenica. Next base: position 71,089,263 of record CM031374.1, read on the forward strand.
ATTTCTTCATTTTACATCTAAAATCTCTAAAAACTCTCTTAAATCATCCAAATCCCAAATATCTTCAAGTTCAAATCAACCAACACTCCAATAACAAGTAAGTTTTCATAATCAAGTACCATTGACATTTTATATTTATATGTTACATTTTTCCTCTTAAATTAGAATTTTTTTAGTTTTAGGGTTTGATTAAATTTTATTTTATTTTTTTGCAAGAAATGATACGATGTTTACATGTAAATGACTTATGTTACTTAAATGTTTAGATGTTTGCATGTTTTTGTTGTAGTTTTTAGTTTTTGGGTTTATGTATAATTTGCACTCCAAGTGTTTGATGAAATGTTTGAATGAATTTTTCATTGATTGTTTTTAATTTCTTATGGTGTAGATCTGAAACAATGGACAATTTGTTCAACGCTCAAGTATGCTTCAACGGTGGAAACCCTAATTTGTTCAAGGTTCGAGATGATGTCACGTTAAAAGAACTGAATGATCAACTTGATGAAATCAACCAACGACTCAACCACGGAGACACAAGGAGGATGGAATACGTTTGGTATTAGCGTCCATCGTTTGACTTACATGGGAGATTGACGTTCAGTCGGCTAGAGTTAACGAACGACGACGACGTGAAGAGCATGTTCTCGATATTTGGTCAGCACAACATGTTCCCGATGGAAACCCTAATTTGTTCACGGTTCGAGATGATGTCACGTTAAAAGAACTGAATGATCAACTTGATGAAATCAACCAACGACTCAACCACGGAGACACAAGGAGGATGGAATACGTTTGGTATTAACGTCCATCATTTGACTCACATGGTAGATTGACGTTCAGTCGGCTAGAGTTAACGAACGACGACGTGAAGAGCATGTTCTCGATATTTGGTCAGCACATCATGTTCCCGAGGATCGAGATGGATGCTACGTTGCTGAGATCGCCTGAAGATATTCTCAAGAGTTTGATTCAGCCAGACGAAGATGTTTAGGTAGTATTATTATGTTTTCATTATTTTGTTGGATTTTAGTTTAATTCTTATTAGTTTGCTGAAGATGTCGGCATTAAAGTGTCTTATACTTAGCGTAAAGGTTTGACAGTCTGTTTGAAGTCTCAAAAGAATGAAGAGAACACAACATATATCCTGCCGAATCAACTATATAGGTTCTCACATCGAATTCCTTCGTATATGATGAGTGGGACATAAGGGAGTGCACTTCTAAGATGTTGTTTTGTGCTTGATCATGCTCCTCTGTTAATTGAAACTTGTCAGTTGGTAGGGCAGTAGGATTAAGTTCAAAATAATATATTGGAATGCACTCCTTTTTGTCACTACTCATCTTATACGAATGAATTCGATGTGATAACCTATAAAGTTGATTTGGTAGAATACATATGTTGTGTTCTCTTCATTCTTTTGAGTTTTCAAACAGACTACCAAATTTTTACACTAAGTATAAGACACTTCAATGCCAACATTTTCGGCAAACTTTCAAGAATTTAATTTAAATCCAACTTCATGATGATACCACATATTTAGGGAGAATGTAATGTAACGTAACACTTCGTTTATTTGAACGGAGATGAAATTGAAACTAAATAAATTTGTCGTATTCTATTAATTTTGGAATTTATTATGCGTACTTGTGTATTTTTAGTTATGATTTATTTTGGATCATGAATGAATGATTGTTATTGTTATTTCTAAGACATGACATGCTTTTAAAAAATGTACATAACATATTGTACGTTTGGGGTATTAAAAAAAATAACATCTTTGTAAAAAACTGATGAAATATTAACTAACCTAAAACCAACATGAGTTAACTCACGTTGGCTTTGTACCTACGTGACTTAACTCACGTTGGCTCAACGTGACTTAAGTCACGCTAATGCTACTGAACGTGACTTAAGTCACGTGGAGGGTAGTTTAGGTGGATCACGTGAGAGTGAGCAATTCCCTTTAGGAGAATAGCAGTTTTCAAAAATCTAAAGGCTTTAACAATTCCAAGCTAATACAAAACTATAAAATTGCTTTAGTGCCCCTCCAATTGCTCACACGTCGCGGAAGTTTCCTATAAGGCCCATTTTTAACATCAAAAGTTACAGGCTGATCCTCTCGAGAGTTAACCTTTGATGCTTTTGGGATTTAGTCTCTGATCCAATATCAGAAGATACAATTCAATGTGCCCAGACATAGAGAGATCTAAATGACAAAATTAGGAGATGGTAGCAGAAATGGCAAAACATGTTCTTTGTGTTTCAAAATTATAAATTTTACAAAAAAATTACGTGTTCATCAGAATGATAAAACATAACAAGACAATATGTTAAAACACCATATTAAAATCATTTCGATAAATCAATAGTGTGTCTTCATTACCAAAACATTCAAACATTCCGAAAAATCACATTAAACGGTACATGTTCAATAGAGAAAGATTAAAATATCAATATACAACAATGTGACATGAAAATATCAAAATATGTAAATAAAACCCTTTTTTTAGTGGCAAATGTTAGCCTCAATCAATATTGGATGACATACTTTGTTTATGTGATAATCCCCTGGAGACTAGAATATAGATTTGTGTATTCCCCACCACTATTCACTGCATTCAAAGTTATGCTTCTATCCTTCCAGCAGCCATTTGCATTATCCTACTCTATTAGAACCTCTCTTTGTGGGTCTTAGTGGATCGCTCTCTACATAAAACAATATTATGGGATGAGAGAGCTTGTAGAACCAGAAAATATAATCAGGATTGATTTTTCAGTTAATCTCCACAAATGGACCCCACATGTCGTTAGGTACAACGTTAACACGAAACGTTTGAATGCCTAATTCATTTGAAAGACACTTCACTATAGTGCAACGTAGACAAAATGTCCAGGGATGGTCGTTCGACCAATAACATCAGTCATATCTAGAAAAACCAATAGAAAAGGAAACATTATTCATTGAAGTATTTCATCAGAGCACACAAATAACATTCACATTCCTAATTAGCATTTCAATGCCATATTTTCACTAATTCGAACCGTAAACTACATTCACGTTCAACTTGATCAAAAACTACAAAATTCCTAAACTACATTGACGTTTACATTCTAATTGATCAGTAACTTAAAAACGCTAACCTTGAACAACATCACAACGAGAAGAAGTTAAAACCTACACCCTCTGATCACTAATATAAGCAAAAAAAATAACTTTTTAAATTCATTGAATAAGTGATGTATCTGATCTATAATATTTTGACCAGGTACATTGGTTATTCAGTGAACGTGAAGAGTTTTTTTTATGATAGTGACTAAAGGTTGTACTTGTTACTAAAATGAAGAAATGTGACAACAAATACAAGGTCTTATACTCTGGTTAGATGAAAATCATCGTTTGGCGTAATGAGTGTGTTTGAATGTGTCAATAATTGAGTTTTTGTGTTTTTTCCCAACAAATACGCATATGTGAACACTGACCCATGTTGTTCTATTAGTTTGAGGCTGATCAAGTCGTAACTTATGAAATACAACAAACACAAGTTAGGTTGCGATAGGTTTGGTGCGTAACTTCCGAACTGAACAACCATGTTACATTAATATATTTTTCTTTAGTTTTTATTTTGTTTTAATACTACTTATTAGTTTAATTTATTTCAAAAAAAACTTATTAGTTTAATTTAATCCATTTTTCACTATTTCATTTAATACTATTTCTCACATCGAATTCCTTCGTATAGGATGAGTGGGACATAAGGGAGTGCACTTCTAAGATGTCGTTTTGTGCTTGATCATGCTCCTCTGTCAATTGAAACTTGTCAGTTAGCAGGGCAGTAGAATTAAGTTCAAAATAATATACTGTAATGCACTCCTTTTTGTCACTACTCATCCTATATGAGGGGATTCGATGTGATAACCTATAAAGTTAATTTTGTAGAATACATGTGTTGTGTTCTCTTCATTCTTTTGAGTTTTCGAACATACTACTAAATTTTTACACTAAGTAGAAGACACTTCAATGCCGAGATTTTCGGAAAACTTTCAAGAATTTAATTTAAATCCAACATCATGATGATACCACATATTTAGGGAGAATGTAATGTAACGTATCACTTCGTTTATTTGAACGGAGATGAAATTAAAACTAAATAAATTTGTCGTATTATATTAATTTTGAAATTTATTATGCGTACTTGTGTATTTTTAGTTATGATTTATTTTGGATCATGAAAGAATTGTTATTGTTGTTTCTAAGACATAACATGCTTTTAAAAAATGAACATAACATATTGTACGTTTGGGGTATGAAAAAAATAGCATCTTTGTGAAAATTGATGAAATCTTAACTTACCTAAAACCAACATGAGTTAACTCACGTTGGCTTTGTACCTACGTGACCTAAGTCACGTGGGGGGGTAGTTTAGGCAGATCACGTGAGAGTGAACAATTCCCTTTAGGAGAAGAGCAGTTTTCAAAAATTTAAAGGCTTTAACAAGTCCAAGCTAATACAAAACTATAAAATTGCTTTAGGGCCCCTCCAATTGCTCACACGTCGCGGAAGTTTCCTATAAGGCCCATTTTTAACAACATCAAAAGTTACAGGCTGATCCTCTCGAGAGTTAGCATTTGATCCTTTTGGGATTTAGTCTCTGATCCAATATCAGAAGATACAATTCAATGTGCATGGACACATAGATCTAAATGACAAAATTAGGAGATGGTAGCAGAAATGGCAAAACACGTTCTTTGTGTTCAAAATTATAAATTTTACAAAAAAATTACGTGTTCATCAGAATGATAAAACATAACAAGACAATATGTTAAAACACCATATTAAAATCATTTCGATAAATCAATAGTGTGTCTTCATCACCAAAACATTCAAACTTTCCGAAAAATCACATTAAACGGTACATGTTCAATATCAAAAGATTAAAATATCAATATACAACAATGTGACATGAAAATATCAAAATATGTAAATAAAACCCTTTTTTTAGTGGCAAATGTTAGCCTCAATCAATATTGGATGACATACTTTGTCTATGTGATAATCTCCTGGAGACTAGAATATAGACTTGTGTATTCCCCACCACTATTCACTGCATTCAAAGCTATGCTTCTAACCTTCCAGCATATATGCAAAGCATCCATAATGCCATTTGCATTATCCTACTCTGTTAGAACCTCTCTTTGTGGGTCTTAGTGGATCGCTCTCTACATAAAGCAATATTATGGGATTAGAGACCTTGTAGAACCAGAAAATATAATCAGGATTGAATTTTCAGTTAATCTCCACAAATGGACCCCACATGTCTTTAGGTACAACGTTAACACGAAACGTTTGAATGCCTAATTAATTTGAAGGACACTTCGCTCTAGTGCAACGTAGACAAAATGTCCAGGGATGGTCGTTCGACCAACAACATCGGTCATATCTAGAAAAACCAATAGAAAAGGAAACATTACTCATTGAAGTATTTCATCAATCACATAGAGCACAAAAATATCATTCACATTCCTAATTAGCATTTCAATGCCATATTTTCACTAATTCGAACCGTAAACTACATTCACGTTCAACTTGATCAAAAACTACAAAATTCCTAAACTACATTGACGTTTACATTCTAATTGATCAGTAACTTAAAAACGCTAACCTTGAACAACATCACGACGAGAAGAAGTTAAAACCTACACCCTCCAATCACTAATATAAGCCAAAAAAAAAAAATTACGTTCACTGGATAAGTGATGTATCTGGTCTATAATATTTTGACCAGATACATCAGTTATTTAGTGAACCTGACAAGTTTTTTTATGATAGTGACCGAGGTTGTACTTGTTACTAAAATGAAGAAATGTGACAACAAATACAAAGTCTTCTACTCTCGTTAGATGAAAATCATCGATTGACATAAGGAGTGTGTTTGAATGTGTCAATAATTGAGTTTTTGTGTTTTTTTCCCAACAAATACGCATATGTGAACACTGACCCATGTTGTTATATTAGTTTGATGCTGATCAAAGTCGTAACTTATGAAATACAACAAACACAAGTTAGGTTGCGATAGGTTTGGTTCGTAACTTCCGAAAATGAAACAACCATGTTACATTAATATATTTTTCTTTAGTTTTTATTTTGTTTTAATACTACTTATTAGTTTAATTTATTTAAAAAAAAAACTTATTAGTTTAATTTAATCCATTTTTCACTATTTCATTTATTTAAAACATAATCGATCATTATCATTCAATAATATTAATTTGTAATATATTATATGTTAAATTTTACAATAAACTATTATTTTATCTTGTCTTTATAATATTAATATCAATAAAAAACTTCTCAATCTTGACCAAAAAAAATACTTCTCAATTTATAATTTAAATATCCAAAAACCAATCCAAATTAAATCACATTTAATTCAATGGTCGTATAAAAGTTTTAAAATTAATCGTTCAAAATCAAATTAAAACACAAGTAATCTTACCTTTAGATCAAATAAATTTTTACTCAAAATCGATTTAATCTATACTGCAAATCATACACCACAAGGTCTTTAGTTTTTACTGTGGCAAGTCTTTTTTCTATGTCAAAATTTTGGCAGTGTCGTGTTCTCCCTAGCTAGATTCACTTTCCGGTTTGGTCGGTTACTGTGTTTTTTCGTCCCAACAGTCAACTCCATTCCCGTTTTGCATGTCTCAAAAAATGATCGCAAAAATTTATGTGCTTTGATTTTTGGGTATTGGAGTTTTAGATGAGATATGCAATTAGGGTCAATTTTTGACGTTGGTGAAATCAAAACCAGAAGAGAAAAATGAGTAGCTGCTGTGGTTTAAGGTCTGGTTCAGCCATCATGGAAACTGAGTTGACTAGTAGTAATAGAGTAAGGGGTTTTGGTAGCATTTTTGGTTCTACTGTTAAGCCTAGACCAGTCAGGTTTCAAACTTCTGGTTTGTGTTCTGTTTCTGATGTAGTATGTTTTAATTCATGTATATGGTTGATTTGTCGTTTACTTCATGCCCTGTTGACTTTTTTTTTTCTCATGGCTAGATTTATTAGTTACGTTTTTTCTTCTTTGACTGAGTTTATAAATTATAGATTTTATAGAAAAATGTTGTTACATTACAGATACGTCCAATTATATTTAATGTCTTAGGCAATGTTTGTACAACAATGTATGGTGAAATATAATTTAACTTTGTGTTATGAAATATAATTGAACATTGTGTCAAATTGATTAACCCAATGTTTGTGTCTCCATGTAAAAGTAAATGTGCATTCATGTTTGTGTCTGTTAGGGTTGTTGACATTGGTGATTAAGCCTATTTCGAAACTAACCAGCATGAAATTTCATCCCAATGTCTGGGAGTTTATTTAGCAAGGCAATTTTCTTTGCTTTGTGATAAGTTTTAGGAGAATGCTGATCATTGGTTGACAGTCCTGTTTATATGTGAGTGGTTAATTTCATCATTGTTGCAACTTTTGTTTTCAACAAAAAAATAAGAAAGGGAGAATATTATTAGGCATTAGATTATATTATAGTCACATAACATAATTAGTTGCACTTAGTAGATAACCGCAAATTAGTTTGCGTTGCGGGTACATTCCTGCAATGGAGATTCGAACTCAGTCTTTTTGGATTGTAAAGCTAGGCGGTCACCATTGTGTCTAATCAATTAACACTGTCAGCAACATTCTCTTTCAAACATTGTCTATGTTATCAAGTAAGACTTGTTTAGGTCCCACTAAACCATGTTAGTTTCATTCCCTATCTAGTGGGACCCATTTCCCAAAGTGGCGAGTCCAGAATCCTACATGAATTTCACTCAATAATAGAATGAATGAAGCAGTGTTAATAAGGGCATTAAAGTGTGTTGTTGATACTTTTCCTTTAAGCATAACCTACGAATGCAAAACCATGTTTGAGTCAATTATATCTTTTACCTATGCCTTTTTTTAAATATCCATTGATGTTTCTTAATTGCCATATAAATATTGCGAATGTGCTTGTTTCCCCTAAATGTTACTAAGTAAAACTGTGTTGCAGATGAAGATGTTGAGGATCTTATCCCCAATAAGTCTCCAGGAAGACCTTCGGGAACTGTTCTTCCATATGTCGGTGTTGCTTGCCTTGGAGCCTTTTTATTTGGTTATCATCTTGGGTATGAATTTCATCTTTGTTTATTATGCAGATCAATGAACTTTATAATGCAATATATTTTTTTCTTTATACTGCCATCTAAGTTAAGTGAATGACATAAGCCACTTGTTTATGTCTTATGTTGAACTTCACATGTTATACCACTGGTTTTCATTCTTAGGTGGGAACTCTGACAATGCCCTGTTTGGTGTAGGGTGGTAAATGGCGCTCTTGAGTACCTTGCGAAGGATCTCGGAATTGCTCAAAACACTGTGCTACAAGGTTTTTTTTCCCCCTCTTTATTTGGTTGTTTGTAGTTGCAAACTTGCAAATAAGTTGAATATGCCTAATTGATTTTATCGGCAAAGAAATTGTAGATGTTTTTGCAAATAATCTTTCTTTTTCTTATTAAATCTTATATTTTTTATTTTGTAGTATGTAACTAGGGAGTTTTTAGCATTCATGTAAGCATATTTTAAACATGTTATTGTTACTTTTATATTAAGTTGGAACAAACTTCAGTTTTATGCTGTGGTGTTTCAGTAAATCTGTTTGCTACTTGAATACGCTCCGCCATTTGTTTTCTCATGATTTTCACGTGTTAAATCCATGAACAGGATGGATTGTCAGCACATTACTTGCAGGCGCTACTGTCGGTTCATTTACTGGTGGAGCATTGGCCGACAAATTTGGTCGAACCAGGACTTTTCAGTTGGATGCAATCCCTCTAACAATTGGAGGATTTCTTTGGTCTGTCAATTGTCCTTGATACAAATATTGATGTTTAACGTATCTTTTTTAAATTGGCTGTTTTAAATTTTAAATCATTTTTACAGCGCTACAGCTCATAGTGTTCAGACAATGATCGTTGGTCGCTCATTAGCTGGTATAGGCATTGGTGTTGCATCTGCAATTGTACCACTATATATATCTGAGGTAGCACCCTCTAAACTATTTTAACATCAGTGATTGTATTTACATGTTTTATATGTACCTCATTCCCATGGTGACTCTTTCTGATGGACAGATTTCTCCAACCGAAATCCGTGGCGCACTTGGATCTGTTAATCAACTTTTTATATGTGTTGGGATTCTTGCAGCACTAGTGGCTGGTTTGCCACTCGAGGGAAATCCTATGTGGTATGTAGTATTTTCTGCAGTATCAGATGCATTAATTTTACTTGGAAGATCTGGAATCATTTATCAGTTTGTTAGTTATTATTAAATTGTAGTTATATAGAAGCGGTAAAACATTGATTTTTTTTTTCACATTGTGAATAATAAGTTTGTTTCATACCACTGGCCTTGTGAATGCATGAATTTTAATTGGCATTCTCTTCTACCTCATCTAATCTTGATTTCATTTATCATCAGGTGGAGGACAATGTTTGGAATTGCAGTAGTTCCGTCCATTCTATTAGTTCTAGGAATGGCTATTTGTCCGGAGAGTCCCCGGTGGCTTTATCTGGTTGTCCACTTGTCCTGCAATACTATGCTGTCATTTGTCTAGGAAACAATACATTTACATGTCATGTCAATCCCAATCGTCAAGTAAACCAACAATTGCAAAGCAAGCAGCGCAAACTAAGCCTGTCGAAAGTAAGCTTAATTTATCCAAGTAAGCTTTCGAGGGGCTTAGTTTTGTGTTGCTTGTCTAATCACTTCGTTGGACAACCAAGTGATTAGGCTCAAGTCGTTAATGAGTTTCAGTTAAGGTCAAATCAATCAAGAGCACCCGTGTTCGAACCTTGGCTGGAAAATTCTTTGGTCAGACTTAACTTATCTTGCGGTTGAACTCCGGATTGCTAGGGCTCCTTTACACAAAGTGAATGGTTATGAAAAAAAATACTACTCTTAAACTCATCAATAACTTTTTATAATGTGGTAATTGGACCTAGGACCCACGCTAGGCGTGAGGGTGGGTATTAAAGTTGGGATGGAGTCCTACATTGCTCCGGTTCCCGGGCTGTTGGATGTATAAATGTGTTTGGACACCCTCATATGTTGGGATGAAATCTAAGCCCATTTAACAACCTTAATGCATTTGAACAGACATATATGTATATATGATGTCTGGTTTCCTTCAAAGTATATCATCATAAGTTAGTGCAATTTGCAATAATTTTCTGCCATATTTTCTGAGAAAATTACATTTCTTGTTTTACAGCAAGGGAAAATCTCTGAAGCTGAAAAGGCTATTAAAACATTATATGGAAAAGAAACAGTTGCTTCAGTTATGCAAGACCTGACAGCAGCCAGTCAAAGTTCTTCTGAACCTGAAGCAGGATGGTTCGAACTGTTTAGTAGCCGATATTGGAAAGGTATTGTAAAATTTAAGTTAAGATCAATTCCATGTTTGATGATCAATCACATACAAGGTTTTAGTGTATTTAAGCTACTTTTAGCAGCAGAGATTTGATATTAATTAGATTCACTGCTCAACATCATTTTGGTTTTTTGTTAAGTTGATTAATTCTAAATGAGTTAATGTAGCACTTCTCTAAAATATTCCCTGCCATAGTTGTCAGCATTGGCGCATCACTTTTCCTGTTGCAGCAATTTGCTGGAATAAATGCTGTGGTTTATTATTCAACTTCGGTCTTTCGCAGTGCTGGAATTTCTTCAGATGTTGCAGCAAGTGCTCTGGTTGGTGCATCAAATGTTTTTGGTTAGTATTTTTCATTCCAAAAATTTATTATCATGCAATTTGCACAAACATTACATTTTTCATGACTGATGGTGATTCTGGTGCAGGCACTGTTGTTGCTTCTTCCTTGATGGATAGAAAAGGAAGAAAAAGTCTCCTTATTATAAGCTTTAGTGGGATGGTAATAATAAGTTTAATTCATATTTGTATAAGGCTTAAAACAAGGTGTTTGAGTTTTTGGTTGTGTTTTTTTTGTCCTCAAAATCTCAAGTCTTATATATCATTCATTTAGCTCATTATCTGTCGATGTGGGACTAATTAGTCACACTTGAATTCTTACAATTTTTTATTTTACTTTCTGTTTGACTAAATTAATGTAAATATTCATTCCAACACAATGGCCTAATCACGCGTGTAATTTAACATTTTCATATTAATTTTAAAAACTACCTAATTTTTTTTTGTGTTTTCCAGGCTGCTTCTATGTTGCTTCTTTCTGTGTCTTTTAGTTGGAAAGTCCTTGCACCATACTCAGGCTCCCTTGCGGTCCTCGGGACTGTCCTGTAAGTCATTTAGTTTTTGTAAATAAAATTGATTCCATTTCAAATTTCATTTCACATTTGACTTTGGTGGCATATGAATTTCAAGCAGTTATGTATTATTCTTCTCTCTTGGTGCTGGTCCTGTGCCTGCCCTTCTTCTACCGGAGATATTTGCATCTAGAATCAGAGCAAAAGCAATTTCTTTGTCATTAGGCTCTCATTGGGTTAGTGATTTCACTTTGGAATATAATATTACACGCTATTCTTTTATCTTGCTGTAAATTTTGAAGTTTCTTGGATCCGTTGTGATTACTCATTATTTATTTTGTTGGCTTGCCTGAAAATTATGTTAATGATAAAATGTGGAAATTTGTATTTTTGTTATCAGATTTCCAACTTTGTGATAGGGCTCTATTTCTTGAGTGTTGTAAACAAGATTGGTATCAGCACTGTATACTTGGGGTTCTCAACTGTGTGTCTTCTTGCTGTCTTATACATAGCTGCTAATGTTGTAGAAACAAAGGGTCGCTCATTGGAAGAAATTGAACGTGCTCTTGCTCCTACAACTTAGAACTTTTGTACCACAATAGAAGTACTTTTTTTTTACCTATTTTCCTCTTGATGAAGTAAGTATCACCAATATTTTTATCTTATATACCCATTTATTAGATTTACTTTATAAATTCTTAAAGTCCTTATAGTTTACAAGTTATTAAGTGGACGCCATTAAATTTTGAACTGTTGAATATAAATAAGATCTTCAAAGTCATCAGTAGCTAGAAACTTGCAACTACAAATATATATTTTTGACAAAATGCAACTATAAATATATATGAACATGTTTTGAGGTTCAACCAAAGGATATGGAAAGTTGTACTCAAATACCAACAATATAAAATTACATTGCAATCACAATTTCACTTTTGTCTTTTCTGAATTTGTCTATAACACATTGCTGGAAGACACATATGAAGTTTGCACTGATGGAATTTTAGGAGAATATAAGAAAGGCTTTGGAGGATATGGCATTGACTGAAGTGGTCCTTGTAGCATTTATGTTACTTTACTCATTGATGGCCTATCGGATGGGTTTGTTTGAATGCACCATAAACTCACCATAATAATCTTTCTCACCATATCATTTTCTTCCTCTGAATTTTCTAAATAATTCACAAGATTATTACCTTGTTCACGATCCTTATAAATCCAGTCAGGAAAGTACATTTCAGAAGTACATGACCTTCCAGTGTCATAATTCTTTCTTCCACCAATCATTTCTAGAATTAACATACCATAACTGTATACATCAGACTTGTGAGAAACTCCACCACATGTTTGACTAAACACTTCTGGTGCTATGTATCTTATAGTTCCTCTTGTGCCAAGTATACACACAATACTATCATTCTTTTGGCATATTTTAGCTAGTCCAAAATCTGAAATTTTTGGGCAAAAATCTTCATCCAAAAGAAGTTTTGTGGTTTGATATCAAGATGCAAAATCCTTGAATTACATCCTTGATGCAAGTATTCTAGTCCTCGAGCAATGCCAATTGCAATTTGGTGCAATGTGTTCCAATCCAAACTACAAATAGCATCAGGAAATCCAGTTTTAAGGATGAGCTTATCCAAGGATCCTTTGGACATGAATTCATATATTAGTGTTTTTTTGTTCTCATAACAAAAACCCAAAAGTGAAACGATGTTCACATGTGACGTTCTACTAATGCTAGCTACTTCGTTTATGAATTCTTCTCCATTTCCCTTTGACTCGTTTATTACTTTCACTGCAACTTGACGCCCATCAGGTAAGCTTGCTTTGTAAACTACACCATAACCTCCTTGACCTAATTTGTCTCGGAATGAATTTGTCATTCGTTTCACTTCTGAATATCGATATTGCTTAATTGGGACCGACAAGTTATAACTTTGTATGAAATCTTCCACATTGTGGTCGGTAAATTTGACTGATTTCTTGAAGATCCACCTTTGTACTAAAATATGATACTTCTTTTGTTTACAAACAATCAACACGATAAGTATGACAAATCCAACACTAAACATTGAACACCCTGCATGCTTGCAAAAAAAGTGAGCGATAATTATAAACTATAATTATTTTATTTATTATCACAAAAGTAAAAGGAGTAATTAGTGAAGATAAAATAAGTAACTTCAATTTTCAAATTAAATATAATATCATTTATGTATTTCATTGAGTGATTTTTTCCAATATATGTCTCAATAAATAATAACTAAATATTTGTCTTAACCCTTGGACTTTTAGGAAAAAAAACTCTAATAATCTAGAGTTTGCTTGATAAGTAAACAATATCTGACCAAAGATTATTGTAGTCGAGATTCAAACTCTTTATTTTTGATAAATTTAACCTTAATTAAAACTCATTAGCCATTTGATTATATTTATACTTTTTTATGTTTCAAAGTAGTGGCATATAAATTGCTCCATATGGAATTTGTTTCATGCAAATAAAAACAGATTTTGATGAAAAAATGTTGGGCCACGAGGGGAGCTCGGGGGACCGCCCACATCCAGGCCGAGCAATCATAGAAGTGAGAGAGACGCCACACTCCTACCCAAAACCTTAACGCAATGGTTTTATGGGTATTCTCCTCTACTTTTCTATCTGATGTCGGACATATAACTCACACTTGCACACAACACACCCCCTCAAGTGTGAGATTCATCGTGCTCTCCCTCAAGCGGAAGCTTTTACTTGCTTGTACCGTTGTTGCTGCTTTCTTCGCAATGGAACCGACACAAGGAGCCGATCGTACCCTTCGTTGAACCGAGCTCTGATACCACTGTTGGGTCATGAGGGGAGCCCAGGGGACCGCCCACATCCAGGCCGAGCAACCACAGAAGTGAGAGAGACGCCACACTCTTATCCAAAACCTTAAGGCAATGAGTTTATGGGTCCTCTCACTTATAAAATGTTCAACCTCTACTTTTCTATCCGATGTGGGACATATAACTCACACTTGCACACAACAAAAAAAACTTAAATTAAATAGAGATTTTTGTCTCTAGTAATTTAGCGATTATTTTAAGAATAATATAATTAAACACAATAGAATTAATTAAATTTAGTCCACAAGTCATGCCTCAACTGAAAAAAATATCAAAATTGTTAGGCTTTACGCTGTGATTGGGGTTTAAATCCCATCTCTTCCACTTGTGTGTGAGTTCTCATTTGCTGTTGTCATTTTATCTTTCTACAAAAAAGAGCCTAAGATTTAAATGCATTCTCGGTACTCTGATTTTCAATTTTATGAAGTTTTGGTCTCCCTATTTTAAAACCCAATTTTTTGGTCCCCTAAATTCAAATAGTTTTGAGTTTTGGTCCCCCACCACATTTTAAGGGCAATTTGGATGATGTGACCATTTTACTTATGATGTGGCAGTGCATATTTGACCAAAACATTATCCATGTCATTAAAATTTTATGTATATCAATAAATAAGTTTTGAGAAAAAAATATTTATTGAAATACAATAAATATTTTAGAGGTTTATTCAATTTTTTTAGAGATAACATTAAATGTTTTAAATTTTTAGTGTACTAACTTTTTAATAAAAGCAGAAAATAGTTTAGCAAAAAAAAACAGAAAATAGTTATTTCATAAAAAAATGGAAATGAATAAATTGGGAAATTAGGGCTGATGAAATCGGAGATCAAAATCACAACTAGCAGGGTACTGATTGGAATGATTTTGGAAATTCCAAGCAAATCCGACTCGAGAATTGCCACTTTGTAGCATTATATTATATTGATGTTCAAATCGAATTTGGTCATTCCAAGCAAATTGCTGATTACCAAAATTAATCATTTCTCACGGGACGCCTTTTATGTTTTTTCATTATCATACATCGTTTCAATAGTTGATTAGAAAATGATACTCTTTAGTAAGGAAACTAGAATCTACATTTTGATTTTACTCCTAGAAAGTAATGAGAATGTATAAGTTTTTAAGAAGTTTAATTGGTTGCTAGTAATTTAGCTACTACGATTATATAAATTAAATTTGTTTTGAAGATCAACAAAATGATTACCAAAATTGTATGTCAGAACCTGTTATACAGAAGTTACAATTATTTCATTTTGGCAGTTTGTTGTGCTAAAATTTTGATTTATAGATAGAACAATATTTTTATACGGTAATTGACGGAGTCAGGAATTAAACTTAAGGGGGACTGAGTTTAAAATTTTAATTTAGTAAAGAAAATATAAATTTTCAAATGCACAACATATACTAGAAAAATTAAGAAATTACAAAGTATATTCAAAGTTAATATTATTATCTTTTTTTGGAGAAGCAAAATTAGTCCACCCAAATTGGCACAGGGAGAATCAAACCTAAAACCTTGAAGAGAATCACACTTCAAGGTCTCAAGCCAACGCCACCAAACCAACCGAAGTGGGTTTCCAAAGTTAATATTATCAAATAAGTATAAAAAGAAATAACATTTACTAATGAAGTTGTGTTCGTCGTTATTTCATTGAGTTAATATCATCAATTTTCATATGAGGTAAATTTTACATGAATTCCATCTTCAATAAAACAATCATGTAATATCTAACAAAATCATCTTTCATCTTATTTTGTAGCCCTGTTTTTACAATTTCATTGGAGAAAATGCACGTTTTATGGTTGTTGTTGATGTTGTTGACATCGAAAGAGTCAACACAACTCATTGCACTTAGCCAATCAATGGATGATAATTTGATTTACCGATCTCGACTAGTTTTTGACATAATTCATCAAAAGTGGACAACGTATGAATATTGGTACATCAAATTCTCATAGTGTTGCAATTCATACTCCAATTGAGTCTTTTCTTGAATAGATCAATATAAAAATTTAAAGTGTAAAATTTCTCAACAAGTTGAGATTTAAAGTTTCACATGAACTCAATTGTTTGCTCATTAAATTTACTATTCAAGTCATCTAATGATAATCTATGACAACATTAAATAAGTCTACATCATAATGATGGCCAACCGTCAGATAATCCATGTTTTACTTGTGCTGTTGCATTTTTTGTTGTTGTAAGTGCCTTTACAATGTCCCTGTTGGGTAACTTGTGCTTCCAAGATGTCAATAGTAAAGCTGCACTCTACATATTTGTTAAAATGCCCCAAACGAGATGGATGTTGTCGGGTAAGAAGGACTGGGCAGTTTCACATGATGCTGTTAATACCAACTCATGCAACTCCTCCTTATTTCATTTCTCTTCCAAGCGTGTGATCAACCTTGACATAATCGAGACCACTTATAGTCGAATTGAGCTTGCAGCCGTAGCCAATTTGATCCGTAACTGGATAGATATAAAGACTGTGGATTCTCTCATTTTCGTTGTCATGGACCGTGTGCGGAGGACTTTGCAAGCAAGGTTGTTAGTCTGTAGACGTTGAGTGAACAAAACCAGTTTGGTTGCCAGTCAATCTTTGTTTATTGATGATTATCATATCTTGTTAGACTTTATTTGTAATGGTTTTCTTTTATCTTGTTGGAGATGTTCCAAACACTCTACTCACTCTAGATGTAGCCCTTGTGGCATTTGCTTTGATTGAATGAATTTCCTTTTACCGGAAAAAAAAAAAGAACGGAAATGATATTTGTTCCAAACAATCTTATCCCAAATGCATCGCGAATTAAAAACTAGCTAGCTAGCACATGTGGCAATACAACTTCCCACCCATGTTTTCCTGCAAATACATGATTTAATTGGCTGACTGCAAAATCGCGATGCTTTCGTATCGGTCGTTATATTTAGCATCACTCTATAAAGAATAGTAATTAGATCAAGAATTGGATGGCATGGTAATTCCAAAAAGATTTGACTTTTTCTTTCTAAAAGGGAACTCCAACCAAAGTCCCTAAATTTTTGAGTTAGTACTTTTGTGCTAGAAACTAAACATCTAGCATTGAAAATATCTTGAGATTTTTGATACAAAACATGACGAAGTTTTTCATTGACTCCCCATTAAGTGGTTAACGGCTTTAAAAGTAGAAATTTAGTGTCTAAGGCCTAATATAGTAATTTAAAAATGCTCATTATACAATTTCATATAATGCTCACTCACATAAAAATATAGAGACCAAAAATTATAATAGTATCTCAGTAGAAATAAATAAATAAAAATTAAAAGTTTGGGAGGACCATGACCTCTGTTGGTCCCTTTTCTAGTTCTAGTTCTGTCTCTGCTGTAATTGAATTCATCTCTTGCCAATCTGATGAAGACATATTTGAGAGTTGTAGTGGTGGCCTTTTAGGAGAAAATAAGACAGGCTTTGGGGGAAATGCAACTGATGAAAGCGGTCCTTGTAGCATTTCAATTACTTTATTCATTGGTGGTCTGTCTGATGGATTTGTTTGAATGCACCATAGACTCACCATAGTAATCTTTTTAACCATATCATTTTCTTCTTCTGAAATTGTCAAAGAATTTAAAAGATCATTACCTTGCTCAAGATCCTTATAAATCCAGTCTGGAAAGTACATTTCAGAAGTACACGACCCTCCAGTTTGATAATTCTTTCTTCCTCCAATCATTTCAAGAATCAACATGCCATAACTGTATACATCAGATTTGTAAGAAACACCACCAAATGCTCTACTAAATACTTCTGGCGCCATATATCCTATAGTTCCTCTTGTCCCCGGTATTGACACAATACTATCATTCATTTGACATATTTTTGCTAGTCCAAAATCAGAGATTTTTGGGCAAAAATTTTCGTCTAAAAGAATGTTTTGAGGTTTGATATCAAGATGCAGTATCCTTGAACTGCATCCTTGATGCAAGTACTCTAAACCTCTAGCAATACCAATAGCAATTTGGAACAAAGTGTTCCAATCAAAATCACAAACAGCGTCAGGAAATCCACTTTTATATATGAACTTGTCCAATGATCCTTTGGGCATGAATTCATATATTAGTGCTCTTTTATCCGCCTCATAACAATAACCTAAAAGTGACACAATGTTCATGTGTGATGTTCTACTAATGCTAGCAACTTCATTTATGAACTCTTCCCCATTTCCTTTTGACTCGTTTATTACTTTTACTGCCACTTGACGACCATCTGTTAAACTTGCTTTGTACACAACACCATATCCTCCGTGGCCTAATTTGTTTCGGAATGAGTTTGTGATCCTTTTTACTTCTGTATAACTGTATCTTCTCGCAATTGATAAATTGTAACTTTGCATGAAAATCTCCACATTGTTGTCAACATGTTTTCTTTTCCTGAAAATAGTCATTTGCGGTCTACGTATACCCTTTTTAGAGTTACAACTGATCACAATAAAACAGAACATTGTTACTCCAAATCCAGCAACTGAAGCGCCTGAATTTATGCAAAGAACAGATAAATAATTTTTATCAGTTCCTTTTATAAAATAAAACAATTAACGCCACCTTAAAGTGGGACAAGAAACACCGATTATAGTAAGTGATATTGTATATTATTCTTACCAATCACAATAAACCACCTGTTCCGTTTTGACCCTACAATTCAAAAATCACATTAGATAGAACTTATACATGCATTGTTTAGTAGAGAAATGCTCATTTATTCTCTCATTGCTTTGCATTTTGTAGCAGCAAAGTAGAGAAATAGCCTCCAAAAATCTTATACATGCCACTATTGTAGGCTTTGATGAAGAGCAAATTTTTGATGTTTTTGGGTAAAAGCAATGTTGAACAACACATTCATGTTGATTTTGATAGGGAAAACAGAAAAGAAATACCCTAGTCTTTGGACAATGCACAACCTACAGAAACATATATAACTACTTTGTTCCTAACAGAGAAGAAAGACCCTAGTCTTTGGACAATGCACAACCTGTTGAAATATATAACTACTTTGATTCTATGTTATATTGTCATTTCTAAAATGACACTCAATCAATATAAGTTTTATTTTTCGATGACTCTTCCATTTATATAGAACAAGCTCTCATAAGAATACTTTGAAAATACACTTAGAGTGTGTTTGGATGGAGGAATGTTTTGAGGTAATGTAATGTTTTGAGGGAATTCAAATACTTTTAGATGAATTTCATTGTTTGGATAATAATATGGAGAATTTTCAAAATGATGAAAATTTATGAAGTATTTTGTTCAAGTTAAATTTAGAGAATTTCAAATGACACCTAAAAGTTAAGAATTTCAAATTTCTTCATTCTTATAATTTTCAAATTTTGCATTTTGGTCCTCAAATTTTCCAAAATTTTCAAATTGACCCCACTTAATTTACAAAAAAATGCAATTTGACCCCTAATATTTTTTTGGAAATTACAAATTTACCCCTCAATTTATTCAAAATTATAAATTGACCCCTCAATTTTTTTGAAATTTATAAATTGACCCCTATTTCCAATTTTCAAATTTGGCCCAAAAAAATAAAATTTATAAAAGTTGCCCAAAAATGATGACAATGAAATTTTTGATTACTTCATCCAAACAAGAATATTTAGAAATGAAGTCAATTTAATTGAATCATTTAAATTGCCTAAAATTCTAAATTCTTCAAAATTTCTTAATTACCTCATCCAAACACACTCGGGGAATGTTTTGAGGTAATGTAATGTTTTGAGGGAAATCAAATACTTTTAGATGAATTCCATTGTTTGGATAATAATATGGGGAATTTTCAAAATGATGGAAATTTATGAAGTATTTTGTTTAAGTTAAATTTAGAGAATTTCAAATTTCTTCATTCTTATAATTTTTCAAATTTTGCATTTTGGTCCTCAAATTTTTCAAATTGACCCCAATAAATTTACAAAAAATTGCAATTTGACCCCTAATAATGTTTGGAAATTACAAATTAACCCCTCATTTTTTTCAAAATTATAAATTGACCCCTCAAAATTTTTGAAATTTACAAATTGACCCCTAATTTCAATTTTCAAATTTGGCCCAAAAAATCGAAATTTATAAAAGTTGCCCAAAAATGACGACAATGAAATTTTTTATTACTCCATCCAAACAAGAATATTTAGAAATGAAGTCAATTTAATTGAATCATTTGAATTGTCTATAATTATAAATTCTTCAAAATTTCTCAATTACCTCATCCAAACACACTCTTACTTTTTATGAGATTAGCACAATTATTTCACTTGACTATATTTTTCTAATAAGTGATGAGGAGTTAGTTATTTGTGCTTATTATCAAAACCAGAGCGAGTATGACTCAATTTTATGTATGTGTGTCCAAATCAATTTTATTTGATGTTATGATTGAGCAAGTGCTGCTCCAGATGATAAAGACCAAAAAGTAATGTCTAATAACTAATCAACTTTACTCTAAGTCATTGAGCACTGCTATATCTCGCGATACAAAAGATTCAGGAAAACCATGAAAACACGCATGTTAATTTAAGAACAAAATAAAGAAACTTCCGGTTCACTTTTGGCGGAAAATCAGGGATCGGTAGCCAATGCCATTACTTTGCTTCCCTTCGGGATGATACCTTTTGGTACATTAAGGAATTAGGTTATGCTAACAAGTGTCATGAAGGTCAAAAATATATATAATTGATAAATTTAATGTTGAAATTGTTACTTTTTATTGCTTTAATGTGTTGAATCCAAACTCCCAATATAAAATTTCTACTTCAAACTCTTAACGCACCTGTTAGTATTTCCCTAAGCAATTTCCTAACACATTATGGTGTAAGTTGCAATATTACAAGTTAGTTATAGAAACAAAAATAGAGAGAGTGATAATATTTACATACTTGAGGATAAGGCCAATGGTGAACCGCATGTAGAGGTATAAGTTCCATTCTTACAGAAACATTTGAATTCAATTCCTCCATCGTTGCCACACACTCCACCAGAATCAACGCACTTCTGACACTGTCCATAATTTCCTGTCCATTTCAACTCAAAACCCTTTTCTAATGCTTGGTTTACATCATCGAAAGTTTTAATTTTTGCAGCTAATTGGGTTTCCGAAATCGGAATCTCAACAACACTCCTCGGTAAACTTGTATTATAATTGTATAACAAAGTTACTTTAGAAGAAGTATTACCATAACGTTGAAAAAGAGTGTTGTTGAATGTGCTGTTCTTATGATTGTCACTCAAAGCACATATATTACTCCAGTAATCATCTCTTGCAACTCTGAGTCTCTGTGTTGCATTGTTCCATTCAAGAATACGGTATTTCACGAAATTGATCGTTATCTTCGGGACTTTTCCTTCGCATGTGAGCTTCATGTTAGGATCAGAAACACCACAAAACTTTCCTCTATTTTCTCCCCAGAAGGGATATTCTAGATTTGTGATGTTGCTTTCACAGTTAAAAGTTTTGCTACAGTTCATGTATTGGTTATTATCATCACAAATACACTTTGGAATATTGATGATCGAGATCATCAACATGGAGTAAAAGAAAATAACAATGGAAGAAGAATGATGAAGCAAAGGTTTCATTCTTGGGCTAGAACAAAGAAGTATGTGGTGTAACAAGTGTGAGTGATAAGATTGGTTTCGGTGACATAAAAATATAGAATTGACTTAGTCAGGTTAAAATTAATAATAGGAGTTGATTCATTCAAATCTCTCCTTTCACTTTCAACTTTAGTTAAATGCGTGATAATTTCCACACTTTTTCTGTGATGTTTCTATGAAACCGAGTAGAAACCACAATGTAGTATTGAAGTCAATGATGACGGTAAGTGGTAGTAACTCTCTTCACATTGTGATGTGTTGCATTTAATTGTTACAATCTACTCCCTCCGTTACTTAATAAATATCCTTTCGAAAAAAAATATTTTTTTTAAATTAATTGATCCATTTCACTTTTCAATACAATATTAATTATTTTTTTTAATTATAACTCTAATTAATATCATAATATATTCTACTTTACATTTATGATAATGGAAAATACACCATTTTTCTCTCTAGTTTACTTATAAATTTGTCTTAATAAGTGTGAAATGAGCAAATGACTAACTTAATTTAGGACGGAGGAAGTAATTGAAGAAACAAAAATAAAAGAAATTGAACAACTCTTTTTACCAAATTAACCTTATTAAGGAATTGTGAAATGAACTTTTTTTATTAATTAAAATGGCGCTAATACTATTTTACAACAATCTTTTGGGAAAATTTAACCTCTATATTAAGGTTACATGACTAAACAAGCCAACACCTCAAATGTACCTTATCAAATATTGATGTTATTCGTCATTATCATCAAATTAAAGTAGATAATATTGACTTCAAAATAATATACAAATATAAATTAGAATATATCTTTCTCTTTCTTTACCCATGTGGTACTTTAGTTACGTTTGTAGGCCCAACGGACTCCACGTTAGCTTATTTGTGTGGTTTTGATTGGTGTTGTTTTGGTCCAGCTCATAGCTTGTGTTTTGGTGGGAGTATGCTATCTTTCTTAGAAAGTTGTTAACTCTTTTTCGTCTATTTGAGTCCGGAAAATTCTAACCCACCAAAAACTAAGGATAAAAATAATAAAGATAAGTATGATAAAATTAAAAATGAGTTTAAGTTATCATTTTCTATTGACGCATCAAACAATAAATTGAACCAGGATATAATAGTTTTATCATAATATCTTGTCTTCCTATCATGAGCACCAAACATGCCCTTACGTTATAGTATCCTTTGTACTATCTTTATATTAATAAAAAAAATTGCTTATTTAAAAGATAAAAAAATTGTAAATAATAATAATAATTATACTACACCGAAAACTGGATAAAATAAAACTTATTTTAGGGCTTCATCTAAAAAAAGCTTATTTTTGGATAACTTTAATTTTTTGCAAATGTGACGCTCATAATTAATGAAATAGAGAGTAAATAATATAGTTTTTTTTGGTACAAAAAGAGCAAATATTAAGTTGTTATGGGGCAGTTCGCTAGTTTAAGAGATATGATGTTGGAAATTCAAAAGGTAATTGAAAAAAGATAAAACTTAGGTACAATTCTGTAGGTTCTTTTGATATGGTTTTTAACTAAAAATACAATTTTTTTTGGATATAACATAATTTGAGAAAATTATGAATTTAAGAAAATCATGGTAAATTTAATTAAGAATCATACGAAAAGCAGATTATGCCTAAGTTTTTTTCCATTGAAAAATTGGTACGACACAACTGTCAATTTGTGGTCAAACAAATGACTCCAAAATCGATAGCTAATGTCCTGCCTGGATCTTGGAGCTCTACTGTTTCCAGGCTCAATTCCATTGTAGCTGACTATATCATAGATGGAAAATGGTATTTTTTTTATTATTATGTAGAAAAAATTCCTCACATGTGTGAACTCATCGAGAACAAGATTATTCCAACTTGTTCAATTCCCAACACTAGAGTTTGAGATCACTCCAAAATCCAAATCTAGAAAACTTGATTCTAATGATGCTTACTCTAGCAGATCAACCCCCTTAACTAGAGTGACAACAAAACTCCATAGATAAAGGTCCGAAAACCGTAGGTATAGGTCGTAAACCTATACCAACGGAATGGACATTGATTTAGATCCATGGAAACTTACTGTCGCTATAGCCTATAGCTACAGTGGTTTTGGCTGTTGGTAAAATCTCAAAACTTACTGTCGCTTTAAACACCGCACTTTGCCGTTGGTATAGGTCGGGAACTGTTATTTTGTACAATTTTTTTTTACTCAAACAAATTAATTAATTTTTTATTTATTTTTAGTAATGAAAATTTGCTAATAATTGTGAGCACCATAATCTATTGAAAAACATATAAAGTCATAACAATCTTAAAAGTTAGTACCAAATCATATGATTTTTCCTAAATTCAAAACTTTACTCCATCAAGCATACAAAGGGTCAAAAAATACAGCATAACATCTAGACCAACTACAAAGAGATTGAGACTTGGCTTACCTAGCTAGTAGAAGGTTAACCTATACATAGTCTCTAGCTCTAATGAGTTTCTTGGTCAAATTGCATCCAAACACTTTCTCTGTCTTCTCTAGATTGATCCTTGTGAAGTTTCTTTATAAGTTATAGTTCATTTGTGTATCTGCTCAGTACAAGAGCAACAATCACTACCAACTCTAAGTCAAAATCAACAACATTTTCAGTGCAATATGTATATTAAATGGCAAAGAATTGAAAGGGGGAAGAAGAAACTGAAGATTTTCATATTCTGATTGCTACAAACACATGAAGCACCTAACTTAATGATAGATAATCTCCAAATATTTGCAAGTTTTCCACTGCATTTTCTTAATTAGAAAAATAAACTCCCAAATAAATATTAGCCCAATTCAAAGTTATCTTACCATTTCAAAATCTGTTTATGATCCTTAAGTAATGATCTTAAGGATTGTGTAGATTTGGACAAGGAAAACCGCCTGCAAAAAAACTATTAAAATATATGATAGAATAGTGTAAAAGTGCCGCACATAAAGTAGGTACAAAATTAATGTGATAAGAAAAAACTATTAAAAGAAGAGAGGTTTCCATGATGTTTTGGCTACTGATGAGAATTTGAGGAAGAGAGGTTTGACTATGATTTCATGTTGTTTCTTGTGTGACAAACATTATGAGTATGTTAACCATCTTTTCCTTCGGTGTGATTTTGTAGGTACTTTATAGAATTGGTTTACTAATATTTTGCAGGTGCAAACAAATTTGAGCTCTATCAATGAGCTTCAATATGTGTAGCCAAAATTGGAGCAAACATATCAAAATTGGATGAAGTTTGAATTTATCAAATCATATAAAAAAAATAACAATTCATCTCGATTAATTCTCTATTTTCCATAAAATTTGGAGTCTTTTTAAATTAAGGGGAATGAAACAAATGTTTCATTTAATTGAAGATAATATTCCATTATGTCTATAAGGATGACATCACCCCATTCACATCAGTTTCTTAAGAGCGTTGCTATATAAAGGGAACTTCCCTTTCACAAACTAATCGCGAACATAATGTCACTGTTGGATAATCCTGTTACACAATACATGAGTGGATGTATGTAAGTACAAGACTTTGCTACAGTGAACATGTACAGTGTCGTGATGCCATTGGGACAAAATTGTTGCGATATGTAGCATTTGCCGTTTCTTAAATATCCATATAATAGAATATTTGTCATTTCATTCTAATATTCCATCACATTAATTAAGACATATTATTAGGATATGTTTTGATTAATGGATTTGGAGAGGAGGAAGAGAAAAACTTACTTTTCTTTGAGAAATTTAATATGGGGTTAAATGTAGTTTTGACTCAAGTTTTACAATTGTTTAATTTTGATCCCCTAAGTTTCAATTGTTTGATTTTGGCCTCCCGAGTTCATCCCATTTGCATATGATTGTCATCTAGTAACATTTTAACGGAAAACGTTAACGTGACATTTCGTTTACAAGTGTTTGATTTTGATTGGTCAGGTTGAAAATGCAAACATTTATTTAAAATAAACATTAAATAGTGTCACATTTGTTATTTTGAAATTAAGGTAATGAGTCGGGGTTTTGAGTCACGAAAAGCATAAGATGGAAAGAAAGAAATGGGAAGAAAGAAGACAAAGACTGAGAATTCATAGCGAAGGACGGACGTTCAATGGCGGTCGTAGAGAGTATGATGAAAGAAAAGAATAAGCAAAAAAAAAAAAAATGAATAAACGCGTTTTAATGGAGATAGAGAAGAGAAAGTTCCAACCGTCAGACATATGGTAATAAGTGGTCACATGTTGGTAATTTTTTTTTTTCCAAAACAATTTTTTAATTTAAAATGTCCCTTGAGTGTTTTTAAGTCAAAATGTTAACGGGGAAGCAAATGTGTATACTTTGGAAGCTACAATAGAGCGATTGAAATTTGAAATGCTAAAATCGAACAAATGTGAAATTAATGGACTAAAAATCAAACTTAATGGGCCAAATTTAGACAATTATGAGACTTAGGGAACCAAAACTGCATTTAAACCTTAAATATACTCTAAAATGCATGTATTTAAAAATGAATTGAGCGTAATTGAGATATTAATTATATGATTATTTAATGTATTGTTCTTCAATTTTTTTTAAATATCAAAATATATACTTAACTCTCCCAAACTCTTCTCTCTAAACACGTTGAAACTCCAAAATACCTTGCGAGTGAAACACCTTTCTTGCTTTAATCAAAAGTTTAGAGCAACCATAATTGTGTTTTATTTTCTGTTGTCTTTTCTTTTGATTGTATAGTAGGGAAAGGAGAAATATTCCTCCTGACGTGTCAAAAAATACTTAGAGGTTGAAGGCAAGCGATATAACGAGTTGAAAATTGCTCTTCTCACAAAGAGAAATACTCCCTCCATACGAAGTATTGAAAATGCCCCTGTGTGATTTAAGTCACGCTCGGTACATACCAGCGTGACTTAAGTCACGTTGCGTGCTATTATAAAAACAACACAAACCAGAACACATAACCAGTGTGTTCCAAAGAAAAAAGTTCGAATTTTCTCCCTCCAAGTGCGATTTCAACCACCTCCTTTCTAATCACCTCTTTCATGGTTGGGTTGAGCCTCCGTTGTGGTTGCACCACTGGTTTGTAATTCTCTTCCATCAAAATCTTATGCATACACATAGTAGGACTTATACCCTTCAAATCGTCAACGGACCATCCTATGGCACGAAATTTCCAGAACTAAAATCTTTCGTTTGATACTCTTCTCATCGTGCCACGACACAAGTCCATCGTGACACGATAATTCCAGCAGCAAAAACTTCTAAAATCTTCTCAAAATCTTGCAAAACTTGCCTATTCCAAAGTTAATTGGCCTTTGACCATTCCTGATAATCTATGTCTGATACCAGCATGAAAAACCAAGAAAAGACTCTAATATGTACAAAAAGACATCAAAAGACAGCTAAAACAAAAGCATGACCCACAGTCATCATATACTAATTAACCATCTCGTCCACTGTGGTCCATCCTCTACAGTGATCTGCAGGGGTGCTGACCCTATGGACCTATATGATCCTTCAGACTCATGATCCTTTGGACCCATAGTTTGAATTATACAACCAATAACCCACACCGTCCTTTTGAAACCTTACTAAGTTACTATATATTGACGCCTTTAAATGGAGTGTTCAAATATCATGGTTTTTAAAAATCTATCGCCGTCTCCACCACAATAAATAATTTTGATTTAATGATTCATTTTACTTTAAGGTATTGAGTATATGATCACATCTTTTATACATTCTCATTTATATTATTCCTAATTGATGTGAGACTAATCACTCGCGCTAGAATTCCGACCTATGCCATCTCATTTCTAACAATATTAGAACGTAAAAAAAGAGTGGTCAAAGTTAGATACCACTGTTTTATAAAGGAGAAAGACAAACTAGGTATAGTATAGTATAAATACTCTAGTAATTACAACTGCACATAAAACACTTAAAAAAATGAGTATTACAAGAAATTAACCATAAAAAATTCTCTTCAATTTTTTTTAGAGATTTTAGTGTTTGGTGTTTAGAGACCGTGGGTTCAACTTCAAATATTTTCCATGCATGATTTGGTGTTTTAAGTTTACGGTGTTGCAGAAACACCCTTATCAGGAACATGTTTGCATCGCAGGCTGCAATTTTTCAAAAATCTGAGTTTCAAGGTGTTTTCTGCAGATTTATCTTTGAATTCAGGAAGCGTTAAATCAAATGATACATTTCCAATTGATTCCTTCTGTGTGAAATAAATTAGAAGCTGGTAAAAGCATCATAAACGCAAGTTTCAATGCTCATGAAACACTATCATAAGTGCAAGTTTAGACAAGTATGGTGCATGACTTGAATTCACAACAAAAATAATAAGATTGATAAATAAAAAATAAAAACAGTAAGTGGCCAGTTTAGTGCCAGTAAATCACTATAATTTGTACAAAATGAATTTTGAATTCAACAAATTAATACCATAATTCTATGCCAGAACAAGTTACACAAGTTATAGAAAGAACAATTATTTTGATTCTGTTATTGATATTGTCTCATACAGATCGGATGAAGACATATCTGACACTTGTAACTGTGGCCTTTCAGGTGAATATAAGACGGGCTTTGGAGGATATGACACCGATGAAAGTGGTCCTTGCAACATTTCTATTACTTTATTCATCGGTGGTCTGTCTGATGGTTTAGTTTGAATGCACCATAGACTCACCAAAGTAATCTTTCTAATCATGTCATTTTCTTCCTCCGAGATTGTGGAACAATTTAAAAGAGTATTCCCTTGCTCAAGATCCTTATAAATCCAATCTGGAAAGTACATTTCAGAACTACATGACCCTCCAGTGTCGTAGTTCTTCCTTCCTCCAATCATTTCAAGAATCAACATGCCATAACTATATACATCAGATTTGTAAGAAACTCCACCAAACGATCTACTAAATGCTTCTGGTGCCATATATCCTATGGTTCCTCTTGCCCCTAATATTGACACAATACTATCCTTCTTTTGGCATATTTTCGCTAGTCCAAAATCAGAGATTTTTGGGCAAAAATCTTCATCCAAAAGAATGTTTTGAGGTTTGATATCAAGATGCAGAATCCTTGAACTGCATCCTTGATGCAAGTACTCTAGACCTCTCGCAATGCCAATTGAAATTTGGAACAAAGTGTTCCAATCAAAATCACAAATAGCATTAGGAAATTCACTTTTATAGATGAACTTATCCAATGATCCATTGGGCATGAATTCATATATCAACGCTCTTTTATTCTCCTCATAACAAAAGCCTAAAAGGGACACAATGTTCACGTGTGATGTTCGACTAATGCTAGCAACTTCATTTATGAATTCTTCTCCATTTCCCTTTGACTCGTTTATTACTTTCACCGCCACTTGACGACCATCAATTAAACTTGCTTTGTACACAACACCATACCCTCCTTGGCCTAACTTATCTCTGAAAGAGTTTGTTATTCTTTTTACTTCTGTATAACTATATCGTCTTGGCATAGATGAATTATAACTTTGCATGAAGACCTCTACATTGTGGTCAACAACTTTTCTTCTTTTCCTGAAAATACTCATATTAGGCATCCTTATACCCCTTTTAAGGATACAACTGATCATAATAATAAAGAACATTGTTACTCCAAATCCAGCAACTACAGCACCTGAATTTATGCAAAGAACATGTAAATAGTTTTCATCAAGTTGTATCTATAAAAGAAATTAATAGCACCTCTCAATGTGGGATGAGAAACACTTATCATAGAAAGTGATATTGTTGATCCTTCTTACCTATCACAGTACGACTCCAGTTCCGTTTTGTACCTACAATTCAAAAAGCGAATTAGATAGAACTTATAATAATTAATAATCATGCTCATGCATTTTCTCTAAGAGAAATAGTCATTTATTTTCTAATGTGTAGTTTGTAGCAGCAATGAGGAGAAATGGTCTCTGAAAATTTTCTGCGTACTCCTATTTAGGCTTTGATGAATAACAATTTTGGATTTTTTCCTGGGAGAAAAACAATGTTGAACAACTCATGTTGATTTTGACGGGGAAAACAAAGAAAAAAGTTTGCAGCCTCTGGAAAAATGCACAACATATAGCAAACATATGATTCAGCGTACTTATAATGACCAAAACATGATGTCTAATAACTACTGAACTCTACTCATATTATCCACATTAATTTACTAGGTAAGTTGCAATTTACAACTTAGTTAGAAACAAACATATATATGAGTTTGAGGAAGTAAAATATACATACTATTGATTGAGGTTAAGACCTTTTGTGAAGTACATGAAGTTGTATGAGGTCCATCTTTGCAGAAACATCTAAATTCATTTCCTCCATCGTTGCTGCCACACACACCACCAGAACCAATGCACTTTTGACACTCTCCATAATTTCCCACCCATTTCAAATCAAAACCGCCTTGTAATGCTTGGTTTATATCATTGAGATCTGCGATTTGTGCAGCTTGAGTTACTGAAATTGGAATCTCTACAATAACACTCGGAGTACATGAGAGTGATACTGAACCAGGATCCGAGAGGGTGTACACAACTTCAATATTACCTCTGCAGGTAGTACTATAAACCATGCTCGGTATACTTGTATCACAATTGTATAACAGATTTACTTGAGAAGAAACACCACCATCACGTTGAAACATAGTGTTATCGAATGTGCTGTTCTTAGGATTGCTACTCAAATTCACAGCACAAATACCACTCCAGTAATCGTCTCTGGCGACTGTGAGTTTCTGTATTGTATCGTTCCAATCAAGAATACGGTATTTGACGTCGTTGATATTTATCTTTGGAACACTTTCTTCGCATGTAAGCTCCATATTAGGATCAGAAGAAACACCACCACAATATTTTACTCTATTTTCTCCCCAGAATGGATACTTGATGTCCGCGATGCTGCTTCCACAGTTAAAAGCGTTGTTGCAGTTCATGTATTGGTCATCATAATCGCACAAACAAGTTGGGATATTGATGATTGAGATCATCAAAAGGGTGAAGGAGAAAAAGGAAATAATAATGGAAGAAGATGGATGATGAAGTAGAGGTTTCATTCTTTCTTGCGCTAGACCAAAGAAGCGATAGTGGAACAAAGTGTAAATAATAAGATAAGATTGGTATTAGATAAACATAAAATCTTTGATTTAGTCAGCTTAAAATTAATAATTATAATGAGAGTTGATTCAACTCTACTTTCACTTTCATGTTTCTTTCTTTTTATGAAAATTCACTTTCATGTTTCAGTGGATCATAATTTTCCACACTTTGGAAAGTTTCTAGCAAACTACAATACATTAACTTTGTGCTGTAGTCAAGAATGATGATGCTTAATTAATTTTTATTTTGTAATATGGAAGTGATGTGCATAATATTAATTTTAATATAATTGTATGTAAATTATGTTATTTCTCTACCCACTTATACCCATTTTTTCACCACCTCCAAATTGTGTTAACATTTTATAGCAGATTGTTGTCGGCATTCACTTTAGTCACCGTATAATTTTGTAATTTGGCCTATTGCATCTGCACAAGAAAGAAAAGAAAAATGAGAATTACAAGAAACTAGGCCACAGGTGGCCGTCAATCCGCAGCGATTGATCAAAAACCACTCCACATTAAAGGTTGTGGTGGAGCTCATCACTCTTGGTAACCATCACAGGTTCACCTCTATTTATTTTTAGATTTGTGTTTAGTGTTTAGAGACCGCGAGTTTAAATATTTTCGATACATGATTTGGTGTTTTATGTTTATGATGTTGCAGAAACACCACTACCAGGAAGCGTTAAATCAAATGAATTGATTCCTTCTGTATGAAATAAATTAGAAGCTCGGAAAAGCATCGTAAGTGCAAGTTTAAATGCTCATAAAACGCTATCATTAGTGCAAGTTTAGACAAGTCTGGTGCATGTCTTCAATTCACAACAGAAATAATAAGATTGATATATAAAAAACAAAAACAGTAAGTGGCCAGTTTAGTGCCAATAATTTAGCCACAATGTTAGTTGCGTAACAAAAGTAAGTATTTTTATATTATCGTCTCCACAGGGATTGGTGCGCTATCTTGAGCCGTTCAACAATCGTTATTGTTTTGAGTAAGGGGAAACTTGTTTGCATAAAACTAATGGAACCTAAAAGCGGTAATAAAACGACAAGTAATAGGGAATAAAAGCGTTGGAATCGGAGTTCATCAATCTTGCATCGAATATAATCTAATAATCATGCATATGAATTCTAGCGTTTTAGCGAAATTATCACGTATCACTCGACAACATCATTCGTGTCCAAATGACGTCGTGAGATCGATCGTATCGTTTAATCGACGATTTCTCAATCTATCAAACGATCTGAAAGCTTTACGTTCCAATACTTTATGTGATTATCAAAACATAATTCTATGTCTAGAATTTCTTGTTTTAATAGAAGATTATTCTCACCAAAGATTCAAACGTATTCGTCAATAACATTTAAATCAAAACATAATAATGAATAGCAAGAATAAACTCAAATTCACAAAAGTTGCTAGAATCATATATTTGCATAATCAAATATTACATCTAAGCTAGATAAAGTACCTCCAATCCCAACAAAGGGGAGTTAGTTGTTCATTTTCATGACAACTATACAAAAGTGTAAAGAAAGATGAAGATCCAAGCCTAAGTTCTTGATTTCCCAAAGAGTCTTAGTTACACTTCAATCACTCTTGCTCCATGAAGATCATCTCTCTTAGCCCTATTTTCTGTCTAAAAACTATATCCTAATAATATTACACACTGTAATAATAATGTTCTCCAGTTATATCTCTCAAAAAAGACTGAAACAAAGCTTAAATACTAAAAGCTGCAAGTGACATCTCGCTCGGCGTGATTTCACTCGCCCGGCGAGTTGAGATTTCTTCACCAGTGGTTTTCAGCCACGTCTTCAAGTAGCATTAAACCGCCTTGGATCTCGCTGGGCGATGAATATTTCGCTGAGCGAAATCAAGTTCCCCTGCTCCTGAAAATCCATGCCTGAGCTCGCCAAGGACTCGCCATTAGCTCGCTGGGCGAGTTTATCAGATTATTTTCTTCTTGATTCTTTGCTCAAATCATGTCCTGGCTTGCATTTTCCTGCACAAATGGATGGGGAAAGAAGTAAAAGCAATATTGGGCATTTGATCAGTGATTATGAGCTTTTCCCATGATAACTTGCAAAACAAGCTACTTAAGTGCTTAAATTAACTATGCTTTTTAACTCATTTTTGGCACTTATCACTCTCCCCAACTTAAATCTTTGTTTGTCCTCAAACAAAGGACTCAAAAGAAATGGAAAAATCAAGGCTTTGGACAAAAGTACAATACATGCAAAGAAATGAAAAGTTTTCAAATGACATAATTCAAATGTGGATTGTGCGGGCAAATATGAAGTTTCTCATTAATCTAGATATATACTATGAATGCGGCATAAGTCCTAAACACAAAATTCATATCATACAATTCAAATCAATAACATAATTAACAATGAACCACACCTAACACACTTCTTTGAAAGTAAATAAAACAAATTGAAATCATGAAGTGAGGGTTTTGAACACTCATCCGGCAATTCTGCTAATAATTTGATTAAGTTATGTGTCCATCCAAATATCATCTCAAAAAGCACAAAAGCATAGATCAAAAGGTCTTTGAGGGTTGTAACTTGGCTTGGTTTCCAAAAGAAATGTCATATGTGGGAAAAATTGAATTCAAATGGCCAAGCATAGAGGAACATTCTTTCTATTTACACAACTTCCTCCAAAATCATAATCAACCCTTGGTGATATACTAGTAGTACTTTGATCTTGACAACTTTTTCTATTTATTGAATTTTTGTCTTTTTTCTTTTCTTTTTCTTTGTTCCTTTTCTTTCTTTTTTTCTTTTCCTTTTTCTTTTCTTTTTCTTTGTTGTCAAGATCAATTTTTCAAAGTTCACCATTACTTGACATACAAAACCTCCCTTTTCTCCCCAACTTATTAAAAATGATACCCTAATTGAATGTTCCTTTATCATTAGGCAAAGGACAAATAAACATGATGGATAAGGGTTCAAAATGAATGTAAAATATCAGAATCCAATAGTGATTTAACTATGAACTGGATTTTGAAAAACTTGGGCAAATTCACTAAGCATTGTGCTTATTAATATTGACAGTTCATAGTTAAGGATTTTGATTCATTAGGCTCAATGGGGTTATCAAATACTCACTTTCTCACAGGGAAGGCTTTTTGTGGTCAAGTGTTTATTCTCAAATTCAAAAGAAATGCCTTGATCATTTATGTGTTTTCATACAATTCAAAACAATTATCAAATTTAACATAATACAACCGAGTAAAACAATGAATGCCGGTCTCCTGCATATATGTAAAGCACTTGAAGATTCCTCACATTTAGGCTAGTTCTAAGTGGTTCACATAATAAGCATATTATCGCGTAAAACTGTATGAGATAAATTTTTGTGCAAAGTACTCATTTCAAATTCAAGTACACACCTAGAAAAGCAAGAAACAAGTACATTGGCTTTGCACTTTGTCACAAATTTTATAACATAATCACACACCTGATACTTTGCTTAGCGAGCTTATCAGTAAGCCTCGCTCAGCGAAGTAATATCTCGCTCCGCGAGATTGACAGATTTCAGAATTTTCAAAAATGCAGCATTTCAAAAGACTTGTCATTTTTAGCTTCACCTAAGGTTTCTAAAAAGCATTAATAAAGCATAAAAACTTACAAAATTGGGTTGCCTTCCAACAAGCGCTTGTTTTACGTCGTTAGCTCGACGCCTGTTTTGTTAGGGTGGCCAAAATGAGACGGAACGCACATCAGCCTTTGTATTCCTTTTATTTGGGAGGAATTCCATGAACATGAAGTAGAGCTGATGTGGAGTCCATATCCTCCCTATCTAGAGTTTGTTGAGCAAGGAACAAATACTATCTTTTACAAACTCAAGTTCTGTCTTGCTCACTTTCATCCCCTTCTTTTCACAAGTTTCTTCCTTGTTAAGAAACTGTTCCGTTTTCTCAATATCCATCACTTCTTCACTATAACAGTTCTGGCCTCTTCAGATTCTGACCTTTCTTGAGGAAGTTTTACATTGTGTGGTATCTCTATTTCTTCCACTAATTTCCTTATACCACATCCTTCTAACATTAACTCTTCCTCACTTTCATCAACATCGTCTTCAACAATCTCTCCGAATTCCAAAGTGGATTGATTGTTGGTCTGAACATCCATGATTCTTGATGAAAAATTTAATTGAACTTGCAAAAGTTCCAATTGAATTGATAACGTTCTCAATCTTTGGTTGGTATTTTGCATGTTGATCATGGATTGTTGCATAAACATATTCAAAGTATTCTTCATTCTTGACATTTGTTCATCTTCAGACGGATATTGTAACGCCCCGGATTTACTTGGAATTATTTTCAGTTATTTTAATTGATGATGCGACGTATGGGTGATGTCTTGTTGTGTTTGTGATGTTCTTGGTGTTTTGGTGCCTTGTTAGAGGGTAGTGACCTTAGATTATAAGGAATATGAGTTTGAGCGAATTAGATCCTTAGAAGGCATAACCCAAATGTGAGAAATATTGATATTTATTAGTATATTGGTGGTTGGGTTTATTTAATTGAATAAAGAAAAATTATAGTATTTAATTAAATAATAGTGTTAATAATTTAATTGGATTATTAGTAAATTAAACTAATTAATTAGAATTATAAAATAAGAAAGGGCATTTGTGGCATTTAGGATTTAGGGGTATGTTATGATGAGAAGAGGGATAAAAACATAACCAATCGTGAAAACAAAATTGGGAGAAAACCAAAGAGCGGAGAACGAAGCTGAGGCAAGAGAGACCGGAAGGGATTCTACGGGAAGCGATCAATAGAGTTTAGAACCGGAAAACCTAAGGTAAGGGTGGGGTTCTTACATTCTAAGGGATTGCATAATGATGGGGTATGGTAGACTCTAGGTATATGTGATTGTATGGATTTTGACCCTTTTGTTCAATTCATGAGGTCTGCGATTTTGATGATGAAATTGGCATGATACATGCTGTTGTTGTGCATTATAATTGTGGTTTGTGATGATTGTTGTTGTTAATGTCATATTATGAATTGGGTATGAATTATGTTGAGTTGTTGTTGTTGATTGTGATGATTTTGAATGAATGAGAAGTTTGAATAATATAAGTTGCTTTTCCTGAGTTTTCTTATCTCTGTCCCGAATTTTGAAATAAAAACTGGTATTGATCGGTACAGAATTGGTCTTAGGTGTAAACACAAAAGTTGTAGGTATGGTTGTTAGTTTTCTAATGCCGTTGGTCTGACGTCAAAACGATTTATAGAACTTGAGTTATGGTCAAATTACTGCACGTAGGTCACAGTGAATTTTTATGGACTTTCTGCACAACTTTTCCGAATTTGAAACGAAAACTGGTATTGATCGGTACAGAATTGGCCTTGGGTGTAAACATGAAGGTTTTAGATAATTTTGTTAGCTTTCCAGTGGCTTTGGTTTGACGTGAAAATGACTTTTAGTTTTTGAGTTATGATGAAAATACTCCAAGGAGGTCTTAGTGAAATTGTACGGTGACAGCATTCTCTGTTTCATGTTTTTGCGTCTTTTTCACACGTCTCTGTTTTAAATTGGTCTTTGGTATAAACATGAAAGTTGTTGATAATTGTGATATCTTTCTAGTATCCTTGGTTTGACGTGGAAATATGTTATGTATAATTTGTTATGGTTTTACAAAATTGTATGATGAATTGTTGATGTTTGAATACGATGTTATATGTAATTGTGAATTTGAATGACAGTGACAGTGATGTAGCCTTATATGGCAGCGATGTGGCTTATGTACGATGCTTGCATGTATTTTGTTGTTTCATTTTAGAAGTCTCATTCATTGCATCTTGTAACGATGGCCTGAAATTATGATAAAGCGACGTAGCCTTGTTTGGCAAAGTGACGTGGGGCTCCGGCCTGACATGCCCTATTTGGCATTATTTTGCGACGTTTGGTACCACATGCATATAGGTGAAGTCGGGTCTCATTGCATTATGTGTCGATGATAAATTGTTATAACCGTGACGTGTGGCGATGTTCATGATGTGCTTGATGTGATGATGTTTGAATATTGGTGATGATGATTGTTTATGAAAATGATGTGTGAACATGAATAATATGATTGGTGAGATAATGAAGTATGATCCTGTGCTTATGTTTTTACTTGCTCATTATTATGCTTTCGTTTAGATTGTTTGATATCTCACCCTTTTGTTTTTGTTGGTCCATTGTCTTTATATTGACAATGTGCAGATAACTCGAAGTAGCTTGCTGTGACGCTTAGACGAGGAGTACCTAGTGGTATATAGAATTGGGGTCGTGATGCTCTGATATTATGTAACACAGGGAATACGTTTGTCTTATGTTTTTGGGAGTTAACTTTATAAACTCCAATGCTGATTTTTATTAAAGTATTCACTTTATGTTGAGTTTTGAATTATGACGAATGTTTCGGCTTTTATGCCATAGTGCTGATTATGAGTTGATATTATAATTATTTTCCGCTGCTAATAAAGAGATTTTCAGACATGATGTTGTTATCTTGAGGAGCCTGTTTGTTAATAAGTATGTTTTATGTTTTCATGATTTTGTGACATCCCGTTATTTGTTAAATACTCTGATATATTATGTGCTTATTCGCGCGGGGAAATCGGGGTGTTACAGATATTGTTGATACTGTTGATAGAATTCATACTCAAATGGAGTATAGAAGTTGAAATAATCATGATGATCAACCATGATTTCCTTTTTGTTGAGAATCTGAAACGAGAGTAACTAACAAGAAAATTTTCTTTGTATAACAAAGAGGGTTAACGCACACAAAATTTAACAATGTACAAAAGAGAAGAAAAATATTAACAAGAATATATACAAAAGCTCAAAACAATACAAATTATTGCGATGCTCAAAATATCTAAACACTAATCCCCGGCAACGGCGCCATTTTGTTAGTTGCGTAACAAAAGTAAGTATTTTTATATTATCGTCTCCACAGTGATTGGTGCGCTATTTTGAGCCGTTCAACAATCGTTATTGTTTTGAGTAAGGGGTTTGTAACTTGTTTGCATAAAACTAATGGAACCTAAAAGCGGTAATAAAACGACAAGTAATAGGGGATAAAAGCGTTGGAATCGGAGTTCATCAATCTTGCATCGAATATAATCTAATAATCATGCATATGAATTCTAGCGTTTTAGCGAAATTATCACGTATCACTCGACAACACCATTCGTGTCCAAATGACGTCGTGAGATCGATCGTATCGTTCAATCGACGATTTCTCAATCTATCAAACGATCTGAAAGCTTTACGTTCCAATACTTTATGTGATTATCAAAACATAATTCTATGTCTAGAATTTCTTGTTTTAATAGAAGATTATTCTCACCAAAGATTCAAACGTATTCGTCAATAACATTTAAATCAAAACATAATAATGAATAGCAAGAATAAACTCAAATTCACAAAAGTTGCTAGAATCATATATTTGCATAATCAAATATTACATCTAAGCTAGATAAAGTACCTCCAATCCCAACAAAGGGGAGTTAGTTGTTCATTTTCATGACAACTATACAAAAGTGTAAAGAAAGATGAAGATCCAAGCCTAAGTTCTTGATTTCCCAAAGAGTCTTAGTTGATTCCACACTTCAATCACTCTTGCTCCATGAAGATCACCTCTCTTTGCTCCATGAAGATCACCTCTCTTAGCCCTATTTTCTGTCTAAAAACTATATCCTAATAATATTACACACTGTAATAATAATGTTCTCCAGTTATATCTCTCAAAAAAGACTGAAACAAAGCTTAAATACTAAAAGCTGCAAGTGACATCTCGCTCGGCGAGATTTCACTCGCCCGGCGAGTTGAGATTTCTTCACCAATGGTTTTCAGCCACATCTTCAAGTAGCATTAAACCGCCTTGGAACTCGCTGGGCGATGAATATTTCGCTGAGCGAAATCAAGTTCCCTTGCTCCTGAAAATCCCTGCCTGAGCTCGCCAAGGACTCGCCATTAGCTCGCTGGGCGAGTGTATCAGATTCTTTTCTTCTTGATTCTTTGCTCAAATCATGTCCTGGCTTGCATTTTCCTGCACAAATGGATGGGGAAAGAAGTAAAAGCAATATTGGGCATTTGATCAGTGATTATGAGCTTTTCCCATGATAACTTGCAAAACAAGCTACTTAAGTGTTTAAATTAACTATGCTTTTTAACTCATTTTTGGCACTTATCACACAACAATCACTATAATTTGTACAAAGTGGATTTTGAAGTTCAACAAATTAATTAATCCATTTAATTTATAGATAGAACAATTATTCTGACACTGTAATTGAATTTGTCTCATATATATCAGATGAAGACATATATGACAATTGTAGTGGTGGCCTTTCTGGAGAAAATAAGACAGGCTTTGGAGGATATGACACCGATGACAGTGGTCATTGCAGCATTTCTATTACTTTATTCATTGGAGGTCTATCTGATGGATTCGTTTGAATGCACCATAGACTCACCATAGTAATCTTTCTAACCATATCATTTTCTTCCTCAGAGATTGTCAAACAATTTAAAGCAGTATGGTTACCTTGCTCGAGATCCTTATAAATCCAGTCTGGAAAGTACATTTCAGAAGTACACGACCCTCCAGTTTGATAATTCTTTCTTCCTCCAATCATTTCAAGAATCAACATGCCATAACTGTATACTTCAGATTTTTAAGAAACACCACTAAATGCTCTACTAAATACTTCTGGCGCCATGTATCCTATAGTTCCTCGTGTCCCCAATATTGACACAGTACTGTCCTTCCTTTGACATATTTTAGCAAGTCCAAAATCAGATATTTTTGGACAAAAGTCTTCATCCAAAAGAACGTTTTGAGGTTTGATATCAAGATGCAGAATTCTTGAACTACATCCTTGATGCAAGTACTCTAGTCCTCTAGCAATGCCAATTGAAATTTGGAACAAAGTGTTCCAATCAAAATCACAAACAGCGTCAGGAAATCCACTTTTATATATGAACTTATCTAATGATCCTTGGGGCATAAATTCATATATAAGTGCTCTTTTGTTCACCTCATAACAAAAACCTAAAAGTGACACAATGTTCATGTGTGATGTTCTGCTAATACTTGCAACTTCGTTAATGAATTCTTCTCCATTTCCCTTTGATTCCTTTATTACTTACACCGCCACTGGACGTCCATCAGGTAAACTTGCTTTGTACACATCACCATATCCACCTTGGCCTAATTTATCTCGGAATGAGTTTGTTATCCTTTTTATTTCTGTATAACTATATCTTCTTGGCATCGATAAATTATAATTGTGCATGAAAACCTCCACATTGTGGTCAACAAGTGTTCTTTTTCTAAAAATAATTATCTGTTGTCTTCGTATACCCCTTTTAAAGTGACAACTAATCATAATAATAAAGAACACGGTTACTCCAAATCCAGCAATTACAGCTCCTGAAATGCAAAGAACAAATAAATAATTTTCATCACTTTAAAAAAAAAAAATTAATGCCACCATAATGTGGGATGAGAAACATTGAACATCGAAAGTCATGTTGACATGTTGTTTATTATTCTTACCAATCACAATAAGCCTTCTGTTCCGTTTTGAACCTACACAATACAAAAATTAAATTAG
Organism: Medicago ruthenica; assembly: GCA_018208015.1. Lineage (NCBI taxonomy): Eukaryota > Viridiplantae > Streptophyta > Magnoliopsida > Fabales > Fabaceae > Medicago > Medicago ruthenica. The sequence goes on from CM031374.1 coordinate 71,129,869, forward strand.
ATACAGAACTTACAATAAACATTCTCATGCATTGTTTCGAACAGAAATGTTGATTTAATTTCCCACTGCTCTGTATTTTGTAGCAGCAATGAAGAGAAATAGTCTCCGATATTTTTTTTATGCTACTATACTCTTTGATGAAGAACAATTTTGGATTTTTTATAAGGCCGCAGAATTTATGAAAAAGAAAATAAGTACAAGATTGGGGACTAAGCCAAAACCCAACCAAACCAGGAAGAAAAATAAATACACAGACAGAACCTCAACCTGAAACAAAACAGGGAGCTACCTGAGAAGCACAACCCACTTTTAAGGAAGTAGAGAAGATTAGAACTACCTAAAATGAAAAAGAAAAAAAAAAGACCACCTCCAAAGAGAAAAACAACAAGAACAACAACTAAAAAACTGGTACTTTTTTTGTACTGGCCGTGAGTACAATATAGGAAAACTAGGGTTTCAGGTCTGTTTGGTCATGCCTTGGGAATGATCCCAAGGTTACTATTTGTAGCCCGAATTTGGGCTTAACTGATCATCGTTTTGGGCCCAATTCGTTTGGTGTCAAAACCATGGCTAGAGCGCCCTATTTGATGGTAGGAGCTCTTTTGGGGGTGCCTTTAGCACGACCCCCCTAAGGTTATGTGAGATCTTCAAGTGGGCTTCGTGTCCTTCTGGAGGGCACCCAACCCTACTTTAGGGCTTCTAGCCCTAAAAGGGCGAGATTGATTATGGCGGCTTCTATGCCCTCATTAAAAACCCCCGCCATTGCAGGGGAAAAGAGTGCTTCCCTACTCTTTATCATTAAACAAAAGATACAGGAAATTCAAACAAGGTAATCATTATGATGGCTTTATAGCTACTGAGCTCGCCCTTTCAAGCAATGATAAGTGACTGGTTGTGGTAATGGCGCAGGCTGACTGCATTCCACGTTCGTGGCGTTGTGTCTCCGTTTATCCCCTCTGACTCGTTAAGGCCCTTCCCAATTCGGAAACATCTTGCCAATCCAGGTGGGTGCAAAGACTTGTCTTAGCACCAGGTCGCCTTCCTTCATGCCCATTGGGATCACCTTTGAATTGTAACGGCGAGCGGCTCTCTGTTTGGCAGTGAATTCTTGGATGTGGGCGGTCTTGTGCATTTCATCAATCATATCCGCTCCATGCAGTAAACCTGTCTCGCTAGCTTCCTCTATGAAACTACCACGACGCCAGGTTGGCGTGTTGACTGGCCTGACTCCTGGGTACAAAACAAGGTGATGACACACTATGGCATGGTCGATGCCAAGCATATCTGACGGTTGTCAGACGAAGAGGTTTAGGTTCTTCTTCGGGTTTTGGCGCTGTTGCCTGTACCGAAGGTTGTTTTCAAAGTGATGTACTCACGAATGTGCACCTGCTCTCATGTGAAGCCAGCCAGGGTCCCCTTGAAAGGCTGCAACTGGTCCTCATCAAGTCCCATTCTCTCAAAGGCAGAGTAGTAAACGATATCTGCGGAGCTGTCGGGATCAATCAGTAGTCTCTTGACGTCCCAATTAAAAATTTGTACAGTGATGACCATAGGATCATCATCATGGGGAATTATTCCTTCGCGATCACCACTTGAGAAGGTGATGTCTGGCTTGTGTTCTGGCTTTGCTCTGGCGTGGTCGTCCAAGAGCATGACTTGTCGCACATATCACTTTCGAGAAGCGTTGTACTCGTCGCCTCCTGCAAATCCACCAGATATAGTGTTGAGGGTATGGCGCTCGCCGTCCTTTGCGACGTCCTTTTCTTTTGCTGCACCCTCAGGAGGGCGCCTGTCTCCCTCCCTGTTGTCTTTGATATAACCTCGCAGCCTGCCGTTTTGAATTAACTTCTCGATTTCCCTTTTTAGGTGAATACAGTCATCTATGGTGTGGCCCTTTATGCGGTGGTACTTGCACCAAGCGTCTATGTCGTTGCCCATCTGATTCCACTTTGACGGTGGGGCGTTTGGGATAAGTCTTGAGTGGTAGACGTCCTTCCAAATTTGTTCGCACCGGGTGTTAAGTGTTGTGAAGGATTCGGGCGCGGTAGCGCGTCTGTCAGATGTATGTCGCTTAAAGGGCGCTCTATCTCTGGAGACAGGCGGGTAGTAGTTTCGGCGGTGGTCATATAGTTACTGGGGGTGAGCTCTTTGGAATCTCTAGCTTTCTTCTCGGCGTTGCTTTCTTCTCCCTTGATGTAGCACTCCGTCCTGGACATGATTTCCTCCATTGAGTCAGCTGGTTTTTGTGCCAGTGACTCGTTAAACTGGCCGACCCGGAGTCCGTTTTGAAAAGATCCTACAAACAATTCTTGGTTGGGGTTGATGACTTTGATGGTGGCTGTAGTACCCCAATTTTGTCCTAAACCTTTTAAAAACAAAAAAATCAAAAAAAATCAAAGAGGGAGAAAAAGTCAAAGTCAACAAAAGTCAACAGAAAAGTCAACATTTCAAAAATGCTGACTTCGCACTGCGAAGTCCGCGATTTTTCTGCAGATTTTTGGTTTCTTAGATTTAATTCCAGATTTTGTTGCATATCATTTACACATTTATTTTAATCAGCATTCATGGCTATTTGGGCCAAGCAAAACCTGATATGAGAGACTTGCCATTAATGCCAAGGTTGGAAGCTTTTCCTTCCAACCTAGCATGTGACAAGCAAGTGGGCTTGCCCTTGGGCAGCTCTTGTCCCTCCCATGTGACCTGTTAACCACCCCAAGGTTGCCAGCCACCTGCTTGATGACTTTCCTCCTGCTTATTCCCCCCAAAACCAGTCAAACTAGCTGGATTTTCTCACTTGAAAAGCCATGAGTGCCTACCCTGTTTTTGCAGCAGCTTTTCACCCCTCACACCAGCCATAGATAGCCTTTTTCATCCCTCAATCTCTGCACATTACAGTGCACGTTTTTATTGATCAACCAATGAGATTGCAAGGATTGATCCCCAAGCTTAGCCAATTGCAATTCAGCCCTATTTCATCATCATTACTATCCTAAAACCTTTGAATTTGTGGCTGAAATCAGGCTGAGTCTTGCCCCTTGGCACAAGGCAAGGTTGCCTCTATCCATTAGCATTTAATGCAAAGGGATTCAGCCTGATCCTAGCCCACAAATCAGCTGGATTTTGGGATTTTCTAATGATGAATTTGATTTGGTTTTGGCCTATAAATAGAAGGCAATGCCCAAGGTTACAAGCACTTCTGATAACAGCAATTCAAGAGCAGAAACACTACTCATTCTAGCTTACAAACACTCACAAATAACCAGAAAAAAACCAATCAAACACAAAGCATTACAAAGTTCAAAACCATTACCAACATTCAAAACCTTTTGCAAGAACCATCAATCAATTCAAATCCATTGCAGCTGGAGCTTTGCTAAGGATCTCTGTAAGTTTCTAAGCTTTTATCTTGCATTTACATTTGTGTTTGCATAGCAATTTTGGTTCAAAACCTTTTGGTTCTAAAAAACCCCTTTTGAATTTCAAAGAAATCCCAAGGTTTTCAAAACATCAAAACTGGTTTGTCCAGCCTTTTTCATCCCAAAAACTCAAAGTTTTTCACCCACCTAAAAGGTCCTGAGTGTGTTCAGAAGTTGTTTCTGAACAAAAGTTCAGAAACAGCTTCTGAACTCAAAAATTCGCATGCTTCGCAGTGCGAAGTCATGGTCGCAGAGCGACCATGACAGAACTCAGAATCTGAGTTTAGGTGTCCAAATGGCCAATTTTTGAGGTTCTAGCCCAAGAGCTCAGAACCTAATAGTTTTAAAACCCATGTTTTTTCAAACCATAACCAGGATTTTGCATAATTTTGACAAATTCACAAGTTCGTATGACCTTTTGTGGATAACTTGAAAAACAAGTTATGTTTCTAAACTTTCAAAACAGCATGAACAAACAAGCTATGTTCATCATTTCAAATTAAAACTTGAACAATAAACATTGTTCATGATTTTCAAAACTCAAGCATGAACATACGCCAAGTGCGTTCGCTTTTCAAAACCGTTCGCAAAACGAGCCGAACTTGCGCGTTTTTTAGCAAAATTGCTAAATCTTTCTTTTTGGGTTTTCAAACCAAATGTTTTGATATACTTTGGGATTTCTAAAAGAATTCTACCCAAAAACTTGAATGAAAAAGGGATGGTGTGACGTATGTCTCTCCATTGCCCCGATTGTACGAATGCGTGACGTATGTCTCGTCGTTCGGACAATCGTCATTCCTTTTTTCAATGTATCCACCCATATCCAAACCAAATCTTGGCCCCTTGTGGTCAATCCGAACCTTTTGGTCCCCCGTGGCCATTAGATTCGATCCCTCGACTTGTTTAAGTCACTCGGTCAATGTTCGACTCGTCCGAGTCCATTGTACCTGTTCTTGATCTCAGTGGATCAATCGAACAATCGCCCGACTCGTTGGAGTCCTCTCGGTCAATGATTGACTCGTTTGAGTCCATTGCACCTCTCTTGGTCCCATAGCGACCAATTCGAACCCTTTTACCCTAACGGACGTACCTTTTAACAATTCTAGTGCGATTCGTGAACAAACGCTTAATAAGTCTCCCAAGCGCGAGCATACAAGCTATACGCTTAATAAGTCTCCCGAGCGCGAGCATACAAGCTACGTTGAATCGCCAGAATTCGGTTAAAACATCGTCCATTTAAAATTAACCAACACATGTACGTTTTTCTACCAAAGAACTACGTACGCTTTGAATTCTCCGACTACCGGGAGATACGTAGGAGCAAGATCGACATCTTGTCAAGCGCAATAATAAAAACCTTTTTTTTCCTTTCGTTTGTTTTTATCTCTTTCCCCCCTTTTATTATATTTTGACATAGATAAGCATGCGCGCAAAACATTTAAAAAACAATTTAAGCTTTAGCCAAATAGAAGGTTCCCGTTGAGTACAACGGACGTGAGGGGTGCTAATACCTTCCCCTTGCGTAATCGACTCCCGAACCCGACAATGGTTGCGATGACCATCCTTTTCCTCATCGTCAAGGGTTTTATTATCGTTTCCCTTTCAAATAAAAAAACTTAAGGGTTTATCAACGTTCCCTTTACACAAAAAACTTTGGTGGCGACTTCACAAAGGCCCTCCGAGCGTTTACGAACGACCTCGGAGGATTTGCGCGTTTTTTTTAAAACGAGGTGCGCACAGTGGCGTCATTATAGCATGCAAGGTATTCACGTAGTGATTCGTTTGGTACTTGACGAACGTTGAAGAGGCTAGTGGATGAGATTTTGCGATGGCGGCTGGCTGAAAATTGGTGCGTGAGCTTACGCGTCATGTCTTGGTAACTGATGATGGAGAATCGTGGTAAGTTCATGTACCATCTTAGGGCGGCGTCTTTGATGGTTCCGGCTAACAGCTTGCATTTGAGGGAATCAGCGGCGCCGATGATTGACATCTGGGTATTGAAGGCGGTGATATGTTCCACTGGGTCACTTTTGCCATCGAAAGACGAGAAAGACGGCGGCTTGAAGTTTTCTGGGACCGGTGCGTTCCATACTTCCGTCGAAAGTGGTTGAGGGTCAGGATCGGCCGATTCATCCTGTTAAGATCCATTTCCTTCGGCGTACTGTTGTTGTTGGATGGTTTCCATGGTTGCTTGCAAGGCTTCGTTGTGGTCACGAAGCTGCTGGATCTGTTGTTGTAGAGCTTCTAAGGCAGCCGAATCTGCCATCATAGTGATGGTGAGGGTATGTTTGAGGTTGTGAATTAGGGTTATGGCTTGGGGGTCATAGATTTGCGACCTAGAAACGTGAATTGCAGGGTTGCAAATTAGGGTTTTCCTACTGGCGGATTGTTTCTGATTTGAGAAAGCTGGTCGTGAATCGTGAGGGATTCAAAAAGGCTGAGGTTGCTCTGAGCCATGCAGGCGGGATTCGCAACTCCGAATGGTGTTTTCAAGCCGCAAATCACTCACTTTTCCGATTCAGAGGTGGCGGCTAGGTCAGTTTTACCGTAGCCCCACGGTGGGCGCCAACTGTACCGGCCGTGAGTACAATCTAGGGAAACTAGGGTTTCAGGTCTGTTTTGGTCATGCCTTGAGAATGATCCCTAGGTTACTATTTGTAGCCCGAATTTGGGCTTAACTGATCATGGTTTTGGGCCCAATTCGTTTGGTGCCAAAACCATGGCTAGAGCGTCCTATTTGATGCTAGGAGCTCTTTTTGGGGTGCCTTTAGCACGACCCCCCTAAGGTTGTGTCTTTCTGGAGGGCGCCCAGCCCTACTTTAGGACTTCTAGCCCTAAAAGGGCGAGATTGATGGTCCAATTTTGAATGCAACCAAGAAAAACAAAGAATTCTAAATGTGTGTTTGTGAGCGCACGCACATGTGATTTTTAAAAGAAAATAGGGCACTAAATTTATACTTCACACATGACACAACACTTAAGTGGTAGAAACAAATATAAATAGGAGTAAGGGTTTGAGAAAGTGATATTATTGACATACTTGAGGTTGTGGCCTTTTCTGAATTGCATGAAGTTGTATACGACCCACCCTTACAGAAACATCTGAAATGAGTTCCTCCATCATTTCCACACACACCACCAGAATCGACGCACCTCTGACACTCTCCATAATTGCCTGTCCATGTCAATTCAAAACCGTGTTTTAATGCTTGGTTAATACCGTTACTATTTACAACTTGCGCAGCTTGGATTCCTAAAATCGGAATCAGAATAATAAAACTCGGAACGCATGGTGAAGCTGAATCTGCATCCGCAACGGTGTACACAACTTTAGTATCACCACATGTAATACCATAAACCATACTCTATTGATTTTCATCGCAATTGTATAACAGAGTTACTTGAGAAGAACCATCACGTTGAAACAAAGTGTTGTCGAATGTGCTGTTCTCAAGATTCCCACCCACATTCGCAGCACAAATACCATTCCAGTAATTATCCCTAGCCACTTTGAGACTATGTGATGTATTGTCCCATTCAAGAATACGGTATTTGACCAAATTAATTGTTATCTTAGGGACACTTCCTTCACATACGAGCTCCATGTTAGGATCACCAGAAACACCACAATACTTTTCTCTGTTTCCTCCCCAGTACGGATACTTGAGGTTTGTGATGTTGCTACTTTCGCAGGTAAAAGCGTTGTTGCAGTTAGTGTGTTGGATATTATTACCTCACAAAGACATGTTGGAATATTGGTGATTGAGATCATCAAAACTGCTAACGAGAAAAAGAAAATAATAATGGAAGATGAATGGTGGAGCAGAGGTTTCATTCTTGTTCTTGAGCTATAGAACATAAAGAATAGTGGAAACAAGTCTGAATAAAATAGGATAGGTTTTGGTGACATAAAGATAGATAATTTATTTAGTCAACTTAAAAATAATAATAGGAGTTGATTTTTTCAACTCCCCCACCCACTTTCAATCTTAATTCAATGCATGATAATCTCCACACTTTGTGATGTTTCTTCGAAACTACTCCCTCTGTTCCTTTTTAATTGTCACTTTTGAAGAAATTTTTTGTTCCTTTTTAACTGTCACTTTCAAAGTTCAATGCAACTTTAAATATTGTTTTACCAAAATTATCCTTAGTTATTTATTACGGAGAGAGAAATATATGAGATGATATATTAAATGAATAAGGTTATTATAGTAAAAATATAAATTATTGTATCAAAAGTAGTGACATTTATAGTTTGTCTTGGTTTGTGTAAAATGTCAAAATGTGACAATTAAAAAGGAACGGAGGTAGTAGTAGATCGAAAGTACTAGTATGTACAACTACAATAGAATTTAATATCAAGATCTTAGTTTTAGTCGTAGTTTAAGTCAACAATACTTATACTCCCTCGGTCTTTGATTATAAGGGTTTTTTATCATGTGTAAATTTGTAGTTAAGAGGTTCAAAATAGTAAATTTGTATAGGAACTTGTGCATTTTATATTAAATATGTAACCTTTTAATAAATGATTGTTGTTTTCAATAAAAAGTTGCTACTTTTGGTTTCTTTAACATGTGCAATATTGCATAGGTACAAACCTTAATTATAAAACCATTTACAAAAAAGTATTTGTTCTTAAATATAAGATCATCTATAAATTTTTAGATGTAATTATTATTCTTTTTCCAATTATACCCTTTATTAATACTAACAATTGTCTTGGAATATAAAAAATCAACATTGAATGAATTTATACATAAAGAGCAATTTAGTAATAATTACACACTTTTTAAATAAATTTATTATTTCAACAACATTTCTTAATACTAATTTTTGTAAAGTACTCTTATATTAAGGGACGTAAGGAGTACTCCCTCCGTTTTTTATCTTTTGATGTTTTACCTCTTGGTACGAGTCTTAAGGAGTAATTACATATTTGTATGTTTTGGACTAAAAAATCCTTATTTATAATTAAATTCTTATGTTATAAGTCAAAGGTCACAACTCATTTAATAGTTTTATGGTGTGTTTTTTAGCAAGGGTAAACTTGGAAAAAATATTAAATATACTAAAACATCAAATATTTTGAAATATAGTTGAAGTCCTAAAACATCAAAAGAAAAAAAATGAAGGAAGTAATATATTGTATATAAATGTAGTGGAGTAAGTCGTTTTGAAAAAGAAAAGTTGTCATAAATTATAAGTCGTTTTACAATATCAACGAAGCATTAATGTTATTTTTCATGTTATAACCTTAACTATTTATTACTCTTTCTTTGTTCAATCCCTTAATTTATTTTTCTCATATCATAGATAATTTTATAAAACAGTTCACAATATCTCTTTTTCGTACGCAATTAATTATATTTCTTAGTACGTGTTAAATTGTTAAAATGACTTATAAATTGAATTGAAGGGAGTATATTTTAAAAGAAGAGAGTAATAAATATATTTAAAAGTGTATAAATAATCTCATATTTAAAGACGATAAAATATTCTTAGCTTTGAAATTAAGTGTGCGTATGTGTGTGTGAGCTTTGAAAAAGATAATATATATATATATGTGTGTGTGTGCGCGCGCGCGCGCGCGCTGCTAATTTACACCCACCTAAAAACACTAAACTGTAAATTACCAAGCTACACCCAACCTAAATTCATTAAGGTGTAAGTTAGCAACCTACACGCATTTGGTTATTTACACTCATTTTTATAAATTTTATCAAATTGTTTACACCCACCTCACTAATTTACACCCACTTTCATCGTTCCAAATATTGTTTCCTAAAAAATTTGTCCTTATTACATGTTTTGTACCTTAAGCATGTCACTGTCTTTTTTGTTTATTTTTTTAAGGCTCTTGCTTCTTTTCTTTTTATTTTTTTTTAAAAGAGCAACAAAAAAAATATTAAATATTCATTTGGTAATTAATACTATGATTAGTGCCCCTAAAAAAATACTATGATTGGTGTTTTTTTAACGTCATAGTAGCGTTACTTTTTTCCCCGGTAGGGTATATTTATATTTTTTTGGCACAGTAATGGAGATATGGAAAGAGAAAAGAAATAGGAAACAACCTTAATTTAAGGAAACGGTTACTTGATGTTTTAAACAGTTCTTTTTAAGTTAATTAAATGAAACTTACAAAATTACCCTTCAATTTAAAATTGGTTTGAATAGTGACAAAGGGACTTTTTGGTAAAAAAACAAGTGGGTGTAGCTTGCTATTACATCATGTTATTAGTTCTCATTCGAATAATCATAATTTTTTTAAAATAGAACCTGATTTGGTTACCGACTGAGGAGCTGTTTGTGGGTCTTGAGGCCAGGCGAGTAACGGTGTTGGATTGGTCTTCGTTGGCAATATCCCTCCAATTCTCCGTCAACAATTTGTTCAATTCTTTATAGATTTTGTTCATCTGAAACAAAACAACAATACCTTTTCGTCGAAGGATTATAATGGCCGAACTACCAATACCATATGCTTTTTCGTCTTGATTTCTCCCTTATTGACTAAACAAGCCAGTTTGAATAGCAATATAAGGGAAATATTACTAGTAAGAGGATCTTAATTAGTAGCATAATCGATCAATAAAAAGGAACTATATTCCATTAAACATTATCATGATGCTACGACATATAGGCACAAAGTGACTCATCCTTACTCAAGTAAAGAAATAAAACCGTATGGACTACGTCTCCATGAGGTATTTGAATCCAAACATGAAATTAAGAAAGATAAAAGAACATGAGATATATTTTAATTACGGGACATACCAATATCATGTGCTTCAACATCATTTTAATCATGGGATATATGGAGAACTAGTCACCATTACCGCATGGTGGAATATGCATCTCATAAAACTATTCAGCCGCAATTGGGTATATTGATCTTACGATGTAGCTATTTGCATAGGTAGCCTTATGGAAAAGTAGTGAAAGGAACAAAATATTTAAACAGTTCACCTAATCGACAAAGAGCATATAACAACCAAACCTTGTCAGTTGCGATTGATCGGCAAAGAACATAACAACACACTACTGGAAAAATGACATTTAACATCAAGGTATCCACATCAGTGGTCAAATACCTGATGTGGAAAGTAACACGGTGACATTTAACATCGGCTGTTGTGAATGCCTGAGGGGAAAATTAGTCACTGAACCTTTTTAACATCAGTGGAAATTATACTTGTAGGGAAATATAAACGCCATGGCAGTTTTGTAAATTTGACGAACTACATTTAACATCAGGTACATCATACCTGTAGGGAAAACTGTGTCCTTCTATACAATTTTCACTTTCCCAATTTCACTCTCACACTTACGTTTTTCCTCTTCTCTCAATCGTACGTTTTTCCTCTTCTCTCAATCGCTCGAACCCTTCAATCTCAAACCCTCAATCACTCGAAACCTTCATCTTCTCTCAATCAAAACCCCCAAAAATCACTTGAAACCCTCAATCGCTCGAAATCATATTCTCTGATGTGTTCGTCGTCATCACAGCTGTGCTCGAAACCATCACCTTCGCTCGAAATCCTTCTCTCTGCCGTGTTCGTCATCATCGTCGTCCTTAATCCATCGCTGTTGCTCGAAACCATCACAATCTGAAGGTGAATTGTTTTCCTTGTTTTTGCTTCATTTAGGGTTTTTGTTAAAAATGAGATAAATTCATGTTAAGAAGCTTTGTGTGAGTTGATTTTCTTATATTTATTCTTTTGGTCCTGTGTTGTCGGTGCTGCATAGGGTTTTATTCAGTTTGACATTGTTTTAGGTTTTGGGTTTCTATTATTAGTCTCAATTGAATTGAATTAATATCTTTGACAATTTGTGTTTGGTTGAATTGAATTAAAATTGTTTTATGTTTGACAATTTGTGTTTTGGGTTTTGGGTTCGTTACTTGCTTCTGGTAGTAAAGATAATGATGTTATTTTGTGGGATGTTGTTGGTGAGACTGGGATGTTGTTGCTTCTGAATAAGCTCTTTTACTGTTGGTAAATATTATGCATTCCTTTTTGTGCTTTATTCTTAAATTCTTAAGAACAAAGGAATTTCATATGTATCAGAAGGAAAAAAAATTATTTAACATAGATGGATCGGCACTTGTAAAAGAAAACTTGGTAGTACGCATTTCTTGAGTTTCTGCCAGCTAAGGCCGAAACATAGCCATGTCTAAATTCTGGAGATTGTTTGAATGTGAATTGTAAAGCATTCTTTGGTGACCCCTGAACTCTACACTTCATATTAAGAATTAAAAACTAGTTTTTTATTCATACTTTAAGGTTTTATAGAACCTACCATTTACCAAAGACATCAAACGAATTATGTTGCAAATTGTTCAACTGGTCATGGAAGAGATGATGATGAATCATTCCATTGGTACACAATCGTGCTTTATGGTTAGTAATTGTAGCTTCTCAAATGCGTTTCTTTGCTTTGAAGTTTATGACCGTTCTAAACCACATTTGATAACAACGATAATTTTAGCACTGAAGTCTAGTGTGGAATTTTTCAAGCTCGCTTCCTGAATTTATTTTGGTATATTATTTTGGAACTTCGCAAACTCTTATGAGTTTACGGTGTTGAGTTTGAGTTTACTCTCCTGCAAATTTGACAAGTCACGACTTTGTGAGCAACTACAATTGGTATTTCTTATATATTTTTACTTATATTAAAATACATATACATTTTTACTTATATTTAAAACCGGAAGGGGTATTTCTTTTTGGTATTTGAAATTACATTGTCTATCATTTAAGACTTACCAGCGAAGCGGAACTTTAATCCCTTGTTTTTGCCTAATCTCAGTTCTCTTTGGTGTTATCAGCGTCATTTATTTACATATTTTTGACTTTAACATTTTGATATACTCCCTCCGTCCCTTTTTATAGGAGTAGTTTACAAAAATCACGTGTATTAAGAAAGTTGTTGGAGTAATAAAGTTGTCTTAAATTGGTGTGACTATTACTAGATTACCCTTAATTAAATATATATTTAATGTTAACTTTTCATATACCAAGACAAATTGATAATATTAATAAGGGGTATATTTGGAAAAAGAGTAATCAATGCATCTAGGAATTTGTATATGATCTTATATTTAGGGACAAAACATTTTTGTAAACTACTTCTATAAATAGAGACGGAGGGAGTATTTTACATGCTAAAGGTTATAGCTGCAACAGTAGCAAGTGATCCTGAGAAATATTCTGAAGCATTTCTTGGGAAGCCAAATTCAGCGTATTGTAACTGGATTCTTGACCCAGAGAAGTGGGGAGGTTAGTTGACTTATGTCTTCCAAATCATGGCTTTTTAAATTATAAAATTGTTTATAGGTAATAGTTATTAATTTTTGTTTCGCAAGTTAGAACTGCTACTTTTGGTGTTCTACCATAATATGGGCTAAATCTTACTAAATTTTAGGTTGATTTAGAATCTATGAGAATCCTTACACTTTGGCTTTTGATAAACTTTGCCAAGTACATAGGAGTAGTACATTAGATTATTTTAATGCAATTTTAAGATGTATAAAGATTAAATTAAGAAAGTCATATTTGAACATCTAGGAGGTAGCTAGACAAAGTTCTGCAACAATCAGTTATTGTGGTTCTTGCAATTAAGTACTATAAGTTTTGTCGGTCCTGATTTTGTGGTTGATGAACATAAAAATGAGTTTCAAAGGGCATTTTAAACTCTTTTGTTTGCAAATTTGGCAGTAAAACACTATTAGTTTTTCATTAGTTTAGACTTTGATGTGCTAATGAAGCTATATTCCGTTGTGAAGGTGCAATTGAACTCTCAATATTAGCAGATTATTATGGACGTGAAATCGCAGCCTATGATATCCAGACAACACGATGTGATTTGTACGGTCAGGTTAGATATTTGATGATGTTCTATATGTTCTCAAGTTTTGTCTATCCCCTGTAACTGAACCTTTCTGTTTTCGTTTTTGCTGATTACTTTTGACAGGAAGGTAATTATTCTGAAAGGGTGATGCTGATTTATGATGGTCTCCACTACGATGCTTTAGCTGTATGTAATTTCATATACCAGAAATTACTAATCATCTATTGATTTTCTCTCACACTTCAGGCAGTTTTTCTTGCCTTGGGAAGTGAAATACTTTTACGCTTGACATCTACAAAATTAAGGTTCATATGTATTTTCCATTTTTATGTTGCCTAATGATTACTCCTTGTATGGGTCAAATGTCTCCTGTTGAAGGAGCTCCTGAGGATTTTGACCAGACCATATTTGCCATACAAAAAAACAGAAGCATTGGACCTGTTGAGGGGCTTGCTTTAAATTTTATTAAACACCAACATAGGTAGTCCTCAATTCTTATTGAATCTTTATATGAATTTAGTCTTCATAGCAGTTTTGTCATGTATTTCTATATATAAGGTTTCTCTTATTTTTCGGGTGTGCATATTTAAGGTTTTAGATACATTACTTTTTCGATTTTGAATCAAAACGAAGCTGTAAACGTTCTGCTAAGCAGTTGAACTATAGATTTAGATCTTGGTAACCTGAAAAATATAGCATTTGCAAAACATAAAGTTTTATAAGTATGTTGTTAGCTGTGAAGGTGCAATTATGTCCATTGTGCTAGTGAAAGTGTTTGGTTGTCTTGCATGGTCTTATGATTTTGAAATTTTCTACTCAACTTAGTTTTGTTATCATTTTGTTGAGTTGCATCTCCGGATTAATTATGCTTCCATTATCCCTATCCGATGCTAATATTATGGACCCTCATTCTCAGGAAACGGAGATTCACCGATATTGCCAACTTCACTCTACGATGTGGGGTATGCCAAATTGGAGTCATTGGTCAGAAGGTCATTCCTCAGTACCTGATTCTTTGCTTTATCTGATATATGTGTGGTGAATCATCAATTCAGTCCTGAAATTGTGCGTGTAGGCCTGTTTGCTTAAAAATGAAATTAGCGAAAAACTTTGAATGATCTCTATAACAGAAAATTCTTTGGCCACATTCCTATTTCAGTAACTAAATTGGTGTTCTCTTGTTATATGTGCTACTTAGCTGTAATTCTTATTATTCTAACTTGAATACAAATTTTTCTGTGAATATATTTAGGAGGCTGCAGAGCACGCTCAAGCAACTGGTCATGTAAACTTTCAAGAATATAAATGATACACTGTGAGGCAATAACTTGTATGTGTAATCTCAGTTGATTTGAATGAGTATGAGTGTCATTTTTTTATTTTATTAAAAATTTAAACTGAATAATCTGCATGCCTTGGAATTGTTGTGGCAAATTGTGTTGTAACAGTAATCATAGTTCCTTTCCTTGGTCTCAAATTTCAATCAATAGACAATTAGAAAATTCCTTCACTACAGGATTATCATCATATTCTTGTTGGTTTATATTCTTACTGTTGGTTCTTTGAAGTTTCTTGATTTTCTCAGTTTCACTTGTGCTGAAATTTTTATTATATGGTCAATGCACCTTTTTTTTTTATGGCATATAGTCAAAGCACGTTATTGTTAACATTTTGCTGGTAATTATAATTGAATTCATTTGAACAGATTCCACAAATGAATTTTGGTAATTATACCAAAATGAATTCACTTGTGAGGGTTATAAATGAAATTGTATTTATTAGCTTATTAACTTTTTTTTTGGCATTAAAATGTCCATATTTGTTTTCATATAAATTTTTTTTTGGTATAATTGTTTTCATATTTTTAATATAGAAGAAAAGCACATGGTATAAGCTGATTTGGTAAGCAGTTTTAAAAAAAAGTTTTTTTTTAAAAAAATAAAATAAAATAGATTTCACAAAAGTGGGACAAAAAACTGATGTGAAATATACTTATTTAACTTCAGTGTCTATCATACAACTGATGTGAAAAACCTATTGTTAAATTTTAAAAAGAATGTATCACATCAGTGGGAGAGAGACCCGATGTGGAAAGTTGGATATCACAACAGTCCGTACCCGATGTGAAAAGGTGTGGACATACCACATCATGCCACCTTACATCGGTTGCCACCTGATGTGAAAAGTGCTTTCCAACTGATGTGAAAACTCATTTTTCTAGTAGTGACAAAAACTTCTTCTGACGCCACTGAGGAGGTGTGGCCAAATCGCGATTAGGGTTACGATTCAAAAGTGCGGCCTAGGTTAGTTTTACCAAGGCCCATGTGCGGCCTAGGTTAGTTTTACCGAGATCCCACGGTGGACGCCAACTGTACTTGCAGTGAGTACAATATCTAAAACTAGGGTTTAGAACTGGTTAGGTCATGCCTTGAGAATGCTTTTAAGGGGGTTATTTATAGCCTTTCTTGGGCTTGGTTTTCCGTGACTTAGGCCCCAAGTAACTTGGGCCCGAAGTCACATTTAGAGCGTTCTAGACGCTTCTAGAAGCTTCTCCAGGAGGCACCCTTAGAGTGGCTCGCCTAGGACTCTTTTGGTCCTTTTGGAGGGCGATGTGCCCTTCTGGAGGGCACTGTACCTTCTCTTTTTATTTGAGAAACTGATTAGGAGCCCTCTCGTCTATGAGGAGTTTTTTACCAACCCACTTAGGGAGGACTTCTTTATAAGAAGTTTTTATCAACCCACTTGGGGAGGACCTCGTTGTATGAGGTTTTTATCAACCCACTTGGGGAGGACCTCGTTGTAGGAGGTTTTTATCAACCGACTTAGGGAGGACCTCGTTGTAGGAGGTTTTTATCAACCCACTTGGGGAGGACCTTGTTGTAGGAGGTTTTTATCAACCCACTTGGGGAGGACCTCGTTCTAGGAGGTTTTTTATCAACCCACTTGTGGAGGACCTCGTTGTAGGAGGTTTTTATCAACCCACTTGGGGAGGACCTCGTTGTAGGAGGTTTTTATCAACCCACTTGGGGAGGACCTCGTTATAGGATATTTTTATCAACCCACTTAGGGAAGACCTCGTTATAGGATATTTTTATCAACCCACTTAGGGAGGACTTCTTTATAAGAAGTTTTTCGCCTTGCTTTTTGCTGAATGATTGTCTTTTGTTGAAGATTTAGTAGATTTAACTGTAGTTGGACTATTTTTAGAAAGTAGGATGCCTTTGTGAACCGTCAATCTCACAGATAATCATCTCGCATTGTCCCAAGACTCGTGCTTGTTGGGCTGTGAACCGTTAGTCTCATAATTAAGGGCACAACGCCCTCCAGAAGGGCACAACGCCATCCAAAAGGACCAAAAGAGTCCTAGGCGAGCCCCTCTAAGGGTGGCGCCTCGAGAAGCTTGTAGAAGCGTCTAGAACTCTCTAAACGTGACTTTGAGCCCAAGTTACTTGGGGTCTAAGTCACGAAAAACCAAGCCCAAGAAAGGCTATAAATAACCCCCTTGAGAGCATTCTCAAGGCATGACCTAAACAGTTTTAAACCCTAGTCTTAGATATTGTACTCGTTAATAAGAGAAAATTGTTTCGGGGAAAAGAATTTAAAATAAATACTGCCAAATGTTTTAAACGATTATGCCATATTTAATAAAGGAGAAAGACCAACCGGTTATAATATAGTATAAATACTCTAGCAATTACATCATCTGCACATAAAAACACTAAAAATTAATATTACAGGAAATTTGGCAATATGAGGCCGTCAATCTGCGGCGGTTTATCAAAAATCACCCCACATTAAAAGTTGTGGTGGTTGCTACAACGTTGTTGTGGTGGAGCTCTTCGCTCTTGGGAACCAGCTTGACTTCCATTTTATTAGAAATTTTAGTGTTTGGTGTTTACAGACCGTGGGTTTAAATATTTTCCATACATGATTTGGTGTTTTATGTTTATGGCGTTACAGAAACACCTCAATCGGTAACAGGTTTGCATCGTAGGCTGCCACTGTTTCAAAAATCTGAGTTTCAAGGTGTTTTCTGCAGATTATCTTTGAATTCAGAAAGTGTCAAATCAAATGATACACTAAGAACTGATTCCTTCGTTTCGTGGAATAAAATAGAATCTGAGAAAACCATCATAAGTATAAGTTTCAATGCTCATGAAACATTATGCAAGTATTTTCTTCTAAATGTATTTTAGACAAGTATGGTGCGTGACTTGAATTCACAACAGAAATAATAAGATTGACATATGAAGACAAAAAAAAAAAACAGTATTCCGGCAGTTTAGTGCAAGTAATTTAGCCACTACAATCACTATAATTATACAAAATTGATTTTGAAGTTCAACAAATCAATAACAAAATTGTATGCACAAGTTATACAAGTTAATTAATCCATTTTGGAAGTAGTTGAACCAAAAATTTGATTTATAGAAAAAACAATTATTTTGATACTGTAACTGAATTTGTCTCATACAAATCGGATGAAGACATATGTGACACTTGTAGTGGTGGTCTTTCAGGTGAATATAAGACAGGCTTTGGAGGATATGACACAGATGAAAGTGGTCCTTGCAACATCTCTATTACTTTGTTCATCGGTGGTCTGTCTGATGGTTTCGTTTGAATGCACCATAGACTCACCAAAGTAATCTTTCTAACCATATCATTTTCTTCATCCGAGACTGTCCGACTATTTAAAAGAGTATTATCTTGCTCAAGATCCTTATAAATCCAATCTGGAAAGTACATTTCAGAAGTACATGACCCGCCAGTGTCGTAGTTCTTCCTTCCTCCAATCATTTCAAGAATCAACATGCCATAACTATATACATCAGATTTGTAAGAAACCCCGCCAAAAGCTCTACTAAATACTTCTGGTGCCATATATCCTATAGTTCCTCTTGTCCCCAATATTGATACAATACTATCCGTCCTTTGGCATATTTTCGCTAGTCCAAAATCAGAGATTTTTGGGCAAAAATCATCATCCAAAAGAATGTTTTGAGGTTTTATATCAAGATGCAGAATCCTTGAACTGCATCCTTGATGCAAGTACTCTAGGCCTCTAGCAATGCCAATTGCAATTTGGAACAAAGTGTTCCAATCAAAATCACAAATAGCATTAGGAAATTCGCTTTTATATATGAACTTATCCAATGATCCTTGGGGCATGAGTTCATATATTAGTGCTCTTTTGTTCACCTCGTAACAAAAGCCTAAAAGGGACACAATGTTCATGTGTGATGTTCTACTAATGCTAGCAACTTCATTAATGAATTCTTCTCCGTTTCCCTTTGACTCGTTTATTACTTTCACCGCCACTTGACGACCATCAATTAAACTTGCTTTGTACACAACACCATATCCTCCTTGGCCTAATTTATCTCGGAATGAGTTTGTTATCCTTTTTACTTCTGTATAACTATATCTTCTTGGCATGGATAAGTTATAACTTTGCATGAAAACCTCTACATTGTGGTCAACAAGATTTCTTCTTTTCCTGAAAATACTCATATTCTGTCTACCTATACCCCTTTTAAGGTAACAACTGATCATAATAATAAAGAACATTGTTACTCCAAATCCAGCAACTACAACACCTGAATTTATGCAAAGAACATGTTAATAATTTTCATCTTTTTTTATCTATAAAAGAAATTAATAGCACCTCTCAACGTGGGATGAGAAACACTTATCATAGAAAATGGTATTGGTTATTATTCTTACCTATCACTATCGTGTTGGATGAACTTTTACCTACAATTCAAAAATCAAATTAGATAGAAATTATTATAATTAATAATCATGCTCATGCATTGTCTCCAAGAGAAGTCATCATTTATTTTGTCATTGCTATGTATTTTATAGCAGGAATGAAGAGAAAATGGCTTCCGAAAATTTTATGCATACTGCTATTGCAGGTTTTGATGAACATTAATTTTTATTTTTATTTTGGGATAAAAACAATGCTGACAACACATTCATGTTGATTTTGATGGGGAAAACAGAGAAAAAAGACTGCAGCCTTTGAAAAAATGCACAACCTATCTTAATAATGTCTAGGATAAACCCATTGAACCTCAAATAGGCAACATTGCTTATGTGCCATCTTCTAACATAACCCTTGCCAAATCAGCAGTTAAAGAAAAACATTTTTTAACCTCTTTTAGAAAACAAAGATCATCAAAAATCATTTTCAACAATTTTTCAGAATTATGAAAAGTCAATCCTTCATATAAAAATTATCTATATTTTAAACCTATGAAAAAGAAAAAGAAAAACCTATTAAAAGTTGTGACACAATCATCAACCAAATTTTATAGTAGTTGTTTTTTAACCGCGAAAGTTAATATTGGTAGTAATTGTACCAAAAGTTAGTTTTGGTAGTAATTGTTATCTATTAAAAGTAAAGAATGAACTTTCATTCAATCTTCTTGTCACTTTACTCCTTAACCCCCAAACCAATATAACATTTCCTTGATTTTATAGTAGTGTTACTTTATCATACTTTTTATAGAATATATATCTTAACAAACATCTGGTGATAAAATTATCCTCAGAAGAAAAAAAAATCTACCTGGTAAAATCTGATTGAGTGAGCTTGTAAAAAAGTTTAAACTTTAAACCCTTATTAGATTAGGATGATCTTTAAACTCTATTATTACTATTATTAGTTGTGGAAACAAACTTAGGAGTTAATTGTATAGAAAGTGAACGACATACTTGAGGTTGGGGCCTTCTGTGAATCACATCTATCTGTATAAGCTCCATTTTGGCAGAAACATCTGAATTCAGTTCCTCCATCGTTGCCACACACTCCACCAGAATCAACGCACGACTGGCAGTCTGCATAATTTCCCGTCCATCTCAAATCAAAACCGCCTTTTAATGCTTCGTTTATATCATCGAGCGTTGCAATTTGTGCGGCTTGGGTTACCGAAACTGGAATCACAATGATAACACTCGGAGTACATGTGAGTGGGACCGAACGAAGATCGGAAAGGGTGTACACAACTTCAATATTACCTCCGCAGGCACTATAAACCCCACCCGTTATAGCTGTATCACAATTGTATAACAGATTTACTTGAGAAGAAACACCATCGTCACGTTGAAACTGAGCTCTCTCAAATGTGCTGTTACTATGCTTGTCACTCACACTCACAGAACAAATACCACTAAAGTAATCATCCCTAGCCACTTTGAGTCTCTGTGTTTCATTGTTCCAATCAAGAATACGGTATTTGACCAAATTGATTGTGATCTTCGGGACATCACTTTCGCATGTTAGCTCCATACTTGGATCAGAAAAACCACACTCCTTTCCTATGTTATTTCCCCAGAATGGATACCTGAGGTTTGTGACGTTGTTTCTGCACTCAAAAGCTTCGTTGCAGTCTGTGTATTCATAATCGCACAAACAAGTTGGGATATTGATGATTGAGATCATCAAAAGGGTGAAGGAGAATAAGGAAATAATAATGAAAGAAGATGGATGATGAAGTAGAGGTTTCATTCTTTCTTGCGCTAGACCAAAGAAGTAATAGTGGAACAAGTGTAAATAATAAGATAAGATTGGTTTGGGTCAGATAAACTTAACATCTTGATTTAGTCAGCTTTAAATTAATAATTATAATGAGAGTTGATTCAACTCTACTTTCACTTTCATGTTTCTTTCTTTTTATGAAAATTCACTTTCATGTTTCAATGCATCATAATTTTCTACACTTTGTGAAGTTTCTAGGAAACTACAATGTAGAATTCAATACATTAAGTTACTGTTGTAGTAAAAAATTATGATACTATACTCCATCTATCTTTTACTATAGGAGTCTGTAAAGGAGAAAATGGTAAAGGAGAAAAAGGAAATAATAATGGAAGAAGATGAATGATGAAGTAGAGGTTTCATTCTTGCGCTAGACCAAAGATGTAATAGTGGAATAATATGATTGATTTTGGTGAGATAAATTTAAATAATTTATTTTGTCAGCTAAAAATTTATAATATTCAAACTCTCCTTTCTCTTTCAAATTTAATTCAATGCATGATAATATTCACTTTCTTTGAAGTTTCGACGAGACAGGATCGAAGCTACTGCAAATGTAGAATTTAATACATGAAGAACTTAGTTTAGTCGTAGTATTGAAGTCAATAATGGTGATAATATGTACTCTCTTCACATTTGTGAGTGTTACATTTAATTATTTCAAAATTGAGAATAAACAAAAACAGTCCTTCAAAAATAAAAGAATAAACAAAAATAAAAGAAATTGAATAACCCTTTTTAACAAATTAAGCTTATCAAAAATTTGTGGTATTCATCGTTATCACCAAAACAATTTGTAAAAAATATTGACCGTTATATGCTTAATATTAATTATGTATAATATATTAGTTCACACATTATATTATTTATCGGTCCCACGGGCAATAGCGGAGCCAAAGAATTTTGAATAGTGGAGGCTATAGGAAAATAGTTGAATGTTTTTCATTGATAATCTGAGTGTATTATATACATCAATTTGTTATCATTCTCTTAATGACTAATGAATACAAATATGAATGACTAATTAATACAAATGAATACCTATTATTATTCTTTAAATAATACAGATTCTATGACTAAGTAATACAGATTCTATCACTGAGACTGTCCCTAAAATCTTGAAATAAAACCAATGGGAGACCTTTGGTGAAGATATCTGCAATTTGATAACATGATGGAACATGTAGGACGCGGATGTCTCCACGAGCTACTTTTTCACGAACAAAATGAATGTCCATTTCAATATGTTTTGTGCGCTAGTGCTAGACGGGATTTCCGGATAGATATATGGCACTAACATTATCACAATAAACCAAGGTAGCCTTGTGACTGGAGAAATGTAATTTCAAAAGCAGGTTTCGTAGCCAACAAGATTCAGAAACCACATTGTCAACTCCTTGGTATTCTGCTTCAGCACTTGAACGAGATAAAGTAGGTTGTCGTTTGGATGACCATGAGAGTAAGTTGTCACAAAGAAATACACAGTAACCAGGGGTGGATCGTCTGGTATCTGGGCATCTGCCCCAATCTGCATATGTGTAAGCAATCAATGATGATGTAGAAGAAGAGTAAAGTTGCAGCCCATACTCGCGCGTGCCCTGAATATATCTCAGGATGCGTCGAAGGGCGTGCATGTGATCATCCATCGGATTGTGCATAAATAAACATATTTGTTGCACTGCATAAGAAATGTCAGGCCTTGTGAAGGTGAGGTTCTGTAGGGCGCCAGCAAGGTGATAAGTGCTAGAAAGTAGTTAAAATACATATTTAATTTAAGCACTTAAATAGCTTGTTTTGCAAGTTATCATAGGAAAAGCTCATAATCACAGATCAAATGCCCAATATTGCTTTTACTTCTTACCCCATCTTTTGTGCAGGAAAAAGCAAGTCAGGACTGAATTGAGCAAAGAAATATGAAGTTTTGATCAAAGCTCATCGCTACAAGCGCAAGCTTCATCGCTACAAGCGAGGATAGGCAGGAAAAATCAGGGCTTCATCGCTTCAAGCGCCAGATGCCTCGCTACAAGCGAGCTTAGGCAGGGAAATTTCAGAGTTCATCGCTACAAGCGATGGGTCGGTCGCTTCAAGCGACCAAGGGCGGTTTAATGCTATGTGATGACGTGGAGCTTCCCCATTGGCCAAGAAAACTTCGTCGCTACAGCGACAGGCTCGTCGCTTGTAGCGAGCGTTGAAAATTCCAGATTCTATATATAGCCATTCAGCACAGTTTTGTACAGTAGTTCTTTTTGAGAGTAGAGTTAGAATATTTTAGGATTTAGTTTTAGACAGAAAAGAGGGCTAGAAGCTTTGATCTTCAAGGAGCAAGATTGATTGGAGTGTGGAATCAACCAAAGGTCTTTGGGAAATCAAGAACTTGGGTTTGTATTTTCATCTTTTCTTTACACTTTTGTATAGTGGTCATGAAAATGAACAACTAACTTCCCTTTGTTGGGATTGGAGGCACTCTTTCTAGCTTAGATGTAATAATCGATTGTGCAAATATATGGTTTTAGCAATTTATGTGGTATTGAGTTATTCTTGCTATTCATTGTCATGTTTTGATTTAAATGTTATTGACGAATACTTTTGAATCTTTGGTGAGAATAACTTCTATCAAAATAAGAAAATCTAGACATGGATTTGGGTTTTGATAATCGCATAGAGTGTCGGAACGTAATGCTTTCGGATCGTTTGATTGATTGGGAAATCGTCGATTAAACGATACGATCGATCTCACGACGTCATTTGGGAAATCAATGACGTTGTCGAGCGATACGTGATAATTTCGCTAAAACGCTAGAATTCATATGCATGATTTATAGATTATATTCGATGCAAGATTGATGAACTCCTATTCCAACGCTTTTATTCCCTATTTCTTGTTGCCTTTATTTCCGCTTTTTATCTTCCAATAGTTTATGTACAAACAAGTTTTAAAACCCCTACTCAAAACAATATCGATTGTTGAACGGTTTAGAATGTCGCACTAATCCCTGTGGAGACGATAATAGAAAATACTTACTTTTGTTGATTTAAATACTACTTTAACAAAATGGCGCCGTTGCCGGGGATTGGTGTTTAGATATTTTGAGCATCGCAATAATTTTTATTGTTTTGAGCTTTTGTATATTCTTGTTAATATTTTTCTTCTCTTTTGTACATTGTTAAATTTTGTGTGCATTAACCCTCTTTGTTATACAAAGAAAAGTTTCTTGTTAGTTATTTGTTTTTCAGATTCTCAACATTGAAAGAAATCATGGCTGATCATCATGAATATTTCAACTTCTATACTCCATACGAGTATGAATCCTATCAACAATTTCAACAATATCCGTCTGAAGATGAACAAATGTTAAGAACGGAAAATACTTTGAATTTGTTCATGCAACAATCCATGATCAATATGCAAAATACCAACCATAGATTGAGAGCTTTGTCATGCCAATTGGAGATTTTGCAGGTTCAATTGAGTTTTCTACCTAGAATCATGGATGTTCAGACCAACAATCAATCCACCATGGAGTTCGGAGAGATTGTTGAAGACGATATTGATGAGAGTGAGGAGAGACGATGTTTGAAGGATGTGGTATAAGGACATTAGTGGAAGAATTAGAGATACCACACAAATTTGAACTTCCTCAAGAAATGTCAAATTCTGAAGAGGCCAGCGTTGTTGATAGTGAAGAAGTGATGGATATTGAGAAGACGGAGCAGTTTCTTAACAAGGAAGAAACTTGTGAAAAGGAGGGGATGAAAGTGAGCAAGGCGGAACTTGAGCTTGTACAAGATTGTATTTGTTCCTTGCTCAACATATTCTGGATAGGGAGGTTATGGACTCCACATCAGCTATTCTTCAAGTTCATGGAATTCCTCCCAAAGCAAAGGAGTACCAAAGCTGATGTGCGTTCCGTCTCATTTTGGCCACCCTAACGAATCAGGCGTCGAGCTAACGACGTAAAACAAGCGCTTGTTGGGAGGCAACCCAATTTTGTAAGTATTTTTGCTTTATTATAATCCTCATAAAAGTTTTCACATGAAGGGAATGTGGTGCATTTCAATTTTCAAAAAAATCTGTGTTCTGTCATGGTCGCTATAGCGACCACTTCCGTCGCTGTAGCGACAAGTTCAAAACTCTGCGCTCGCTATAGCGATAGGTGGTTCGCTGTAGCGATGACAGTAAAACCTGTCAGTACAGATTTTCAATACCACTAACTCCCATTAACTTCTTGTGATAAACTTATGTTTATTTATGCACTTTTATTTATGTTCAATATTGTTGAATGAGCTATAGAATTGTGAATCACCAACAGATGCATGATAATAATAGAAATTGTTTGATTGCACAAAGCCAAGTTACTTGTTTCTTGCTTTTCTAGGTGTGTACTTGAATTTGAAATGAGTACTTTGCACACCATTTATCTCATACAGTTTTACACAATAACATGCTTATTATGTGAACCACTTAGAACTAGCCTAAATGTGAGGAATCCTCAAGTGCTTTACATATATGCAGGAGACCGGCATTCATTGTTTCACTCGATTGTTTTATGTTAAATCTGATAATTGTTTTGAATTGTATGAAGTATTGAAATGATCAAGGCAAATTTTTTGAAATTGAGTAGAAACACTTGACCATATAGCCTACCCTGTGAGAAGTGAGAATCTGTTAACCCCTTTGAGCCTATTGAATCAGAATTGTTAACTATGAACTGCTAATTTTCATAAGCTCAATTGCTTAATGAAATTGCCGGAATTTGTAAAAAAAAAAAATCCAGTTCATAGTTAACTCATTATTGAATTCTGATATTTACTTTCTTTTGAACCCTTATCCATCGTGATTATTGACCTTTGCCAAAATGATAAAGGAACATTCGATTAGGGTATCATTGAACCAAGTTGGGGAGAAAAGGGAGGTTGTGTTTATGTCAAGTAGTGGTGAATTGTGATAATTGATCTTGACAACAAGAAAAAGAGAAAGAAAAAGAAAAAGAAAAGAAAAAAGAAAGAAAGAAAAGCAAACCAAGAAAAAGAAAAGAGAAAAATAGAAGGTTTGCAATAAATCAAAAAAGTTGTCAAGATCAATCAAAGAAAAGAAAAAGTGTAATTCACCAAGAGTTGTATTTGAATAAGAAGGAAGTATGTAAATAGAATGAATGTTCCTCTTGCTTGGCCATTTGAATTCAATATCCCACATATGACAATTCTTTTGTAACCAAGCCAAATTACAACCCTTAAAGACCTTGTGATCATTTGCTTTTATGCTTTTAGAAATGATAATTAGATGGACACATAATTTGATTGGAATGTTAGCATATTTGCTGGATGAGTGTTCATACCCTCACAATTGATTTCAATTTGCTTATTTACTTTCAAAGAAGTGTGTTAGGTGTGGTTCATTGTTAACTATGTTATTGACTTGAATTGTGTGATATGAATTTTGTGTTTAGGACTTATGTCATATTTATAGTATATATCTAGATTAATGAGAAACTTCATACTTGCCCGCGCAATCCACTTTTGAATTATTGCATCTGAAAACTTTTCATTTCTGTGTATGTATTGTACTTTTGTCCAAAGCATTGATTTTTCCATTTCTTTTGAGTCCTTTGTTTGAGGACAAACAAAGATTTAAGTTGGGGAGTGTGATAAGTGCTAGAAAGTAGTTAAAATACATATTTAATTTAAGCACTTAAATAGCTTGTTTTGCAAGTTATCATAGGAAAAGCTCATAATCACAGATCAAATGCCCAATATTGCTTTTACTTCTTACCCCATCTTTTGTGCAGGAAAAAGCAAGTCAGGACTGAATTGAGCAAAGAAATATGAAGTTTTGATCAAAGCTCATCGCTACAAGCGCAAGCTTCATCGCTACAAGCGAGGATAGGCAGGAAAAATCAGGGCTTCATCGCTTCAAGCGCCAGATGCCTCGCTACAAGCGAGCTTAGGCAGGGAAATTTCAGAGTTCATCGCTACAAGCGATGGGTCGGTCGCTTCAAGCGACCAAGGGCGGTTTAATGCTATGTGATGACGTGGAGCTTCCCCATTGGCCAAGAAAACTTCGTCGCTACAGCGACAGGCTCGTCGCTTGTAGCGAGCGTTGAAAATTCCAGATTCTATATATAGCCATTCAGCACAGTTTTGTACAGTAGTTCTTTTTGAGAGTAGAGTTAGAATATTTTAGGATTTAGTTTTAGACAGAAAAGAGGGCTAGAAGCTTTGATCTTCAAGGAGCAAGAGTGATTGGAGTGTGGAATCAACCAAAGGTCTTTGGGAAATCAAGAACTTGGGTTTGTATTTTCATCTTTTCTTTACACTTTTGTATAGTTGTCATGAAAATGAACAACTAACTTCCCTTTGTTGGGATTGGAGGCACTCTTTCTAGCTTAGATGTAATAATCGATTGTGCAAATATATGGTTTTAGCAATTTATGTGGTATTGAGTTATTCTTGCTATTCATTGTCATGTTTTGATTTAAATGTTATTGACGAATACTTTTGAATCTTTGGTGAGAATAACTTCTATCAAAATAAGAAAATCTAGACATGGATTTGGGTTTTGATAATCGCATAGAGTGTCGGAACGTAATGCTTTCGGATCGTTTGATTGATTGGGAAATCGTCGATTAAACGATACGATCGATCTCACGACGTCATTTGGGAAATCAATGACGTTGTCGAGCGATACGTGATAATTTCGCTAAAACGCTAGAATTCATATGCATGATTTATAGATTATATTCGATGCAATATTGATGAACTCCTATTCCAACGCTTTTATTCCCTATTTCTTGTCGCCTTTATTTCCTCTTTTTATCTTCCAATAGTTTATGTACAAACAAGTTTTAAAACCCCTACTCAAAACAATATCGATTGTTGAACGGTTTAGAATGTCGCACTAATCCCTGTGGAGACGATAATAGAAAATACTTACTTTTGTTGATTTAAATACTACTTTAACACAAGGTTGCGGTATAGAGAAGGGTCTTCAAATGGGGTGCTACTTTTGGCGCTCATCTTTGGTTTAGTATAAATCGGTGTAGGACATGGTTTACAAGAGGCCATTCCAGCACGTTCAATAATTTCTCTGCATACTTTTTTTGAGACAAAAATAAGCCGCCAGGATGACGTGTGACAATAATACCCAAAAAATAATTCAACAATCCCAAATCTTTCATAGCCTAATCGACAAAGGGCATATAACAACCAAACCTTGTCATTTGCGATTGATCGGCAAAGAACATTACAACAAAAACTTCTTCTGACGGCGATGGGGATGAAAATATCAAAATTGATACGACTGTGAGCGACACCATGATGACGAGGATCTCGCCGTATTGGGTGCTGATTTTGGATTGAGTGGTGGCGGTTACGCCGTCGTGGAGGTGTGGCCAAATCACGATTAGGGTTACGATTCAGAAGTGTGGCGTAGGTTAGTGTTACCGAGGCCCCACGGTGGGAGCCAACTGTACTTGCAGTGAGTACAATATCTAAAACTAGGGTTTAAAACTGTTTAGGTCATGCCTTGATAATTCTCTTAAGGGGGTTATTTATAGCCTTTCTTGGGCTTGGTTTTCCGTGACTTAGGCCCCAAGTAACTTGGGTCCGAAGCCACGTTTAGAGTGTTCTAGACGCTTCTAGAAGCTTCTCGAGGAGGCGCCCTTAGAGTGGCTCGCTTAGGACTCTTTTGGTCCTTTTGGAGGGTGATGTGCCCTTCTGGAGGGCACTATACCTTCTCTTTTTATTTTGAGAAACTAATTAGGAGCCCTCTCGTCTATGAGGAGTTTTTTACCAACCCACTTAGGGTGGACTTCTTTATAAGAAGTTTTTATCAACCGACTTGGGGAGGACCTCGTTGTATGAGGTTTTTATCAATCCACTTAGGGAGGACCTCATTGTAGGAGGTTTTTATCAACCCACTTGGGGAGGACCTCGTTGTAGGAGGTTTTTATCAACCCACTTGGGGAGGACCTCGTTGTAGGAGATTTTTATCAACCCACTTAGGGAGGACTTCTTTATAAGAAGTTCTTCGCCTTGCTTTTTGCTGGATGATTGTCTTTTGTTGAAGGTTTATTAGATTTAAACTATAGTTGGACTATTTTTAGAAAGTAGGATGCCTTTATGAACTGTCAATCTCACAGATAATCACTTCACCTTGTCCCAAGACTCGTGCTTGTTGGGCCGTGAACCGTTAATCTCATAATTAAGGGCACAACGCCCTCCAGAAGTGCACAAAGCTCTCCAAAAGGACCAAAAGAGTCCTAGGCGAGCCCCTCTAAGGGCGCCGCCTCGAGAAGCTTGTAGAAGCGTCTAGAACTCTCTAAACGTGACTTTGGGCCCAAGTCATGGAAAACCAATCCCAAGAAAGGCTATAAATAACCCCTTTGAGAGCATTATCAAGGCATGACCTAAACAGTTCTAAACCCTAGTTTTAGATATTGTACTGACTGCAAGTACAATTAATAAGAGAGATGCTGAGCGCGAGAGAGAGAGAGAGGTAGGGAGAGAGAGAGAGAGAGAGAGGTGGGGGTTCCCGGCTTCGCCGAGGACACCCACGCCGGCGTTCTTTTTCGCCGGCAATGAGGATTTCAAGGGGGGAAGGGTTCCAAGCAGGGTGCCACAAACGGGGGGGGGGGATGGGGGAGATTGGATTGATGTGAGACGGCGGAGGTGGAAAGCGTAGCGACAGGATTCGGTTGAACAGGACAGACAGCGGGAGGAATTGTGGTTTGTGTTAAAGCACAAAAGTAAGTATCATTTTTATATCGTTCCACAGGGATTAACGTGGTATCATAAACCGTTCAACGTCGATTATCGTCTTAAGTTAGGGTTTAACCTTTTTCTTTACTACGCTACTCAACATTTAAAAACTTAATAAATAAAACGTAGAGTAATAGGACATAGAAGGCGTTAGGATTAACGTTCATCAATCAAACATCGTTTGTATTCGATTGATCATAAATAAGGATTCTAGCTTTTTCTTATATATGACATTATCACGTATTGCTCATCAACGTCATTGATTTCCCAAATGACGTCGTGAGATCGATCGTATCGTTTAATCGATGATTTCTCAATCTATTAAACGATTCGAAAGCTTTACGATCCAATACTTAATGTAATTATCAAAACCAAATCCCATTTCTAGAATTTCTTATCTCTATAGAATATCATTCTAAACTAGATTCAAAAGTATTTTCCAATATCATTTAAATCAAATATAAGAGTGAAAAGCAAGAATAAATTCAATGGTATATAAAAATGCTAAAATCATATATTTAATAAATCAAAAGTTTACAACATGGAATGATTGATTACCTATTAATCCCAACAAAGGAGATTAGTTGATCATTGTCATGATAACTATTGCAAAACAAGAAAGGAAGATGAAGATATGTTAAGGCTTGATTTCTCAAAGCTTCTTAATGTATTCTTCAATCCAAATCCTTTTGCTATTTGAAGTTTACCTCCTTCTATGCCTATTCTCTCTCTTAGAAAACAAATATTTTTAGCTCTGGAAGATGAAAAATCTGATAAAAAACTATATCTATATGAAATAATGAGCTTCAAATATATTTATATGCTGAGAATTTGCACGCTCGCTACAAGCGACCAGCTTGTCGCTTGTAGCGAGGAAGTCAACTGGCCAATGGGAGAGCTCCACGTCATCACCAAGCATTAAACCGCCCTCTGGTCGCTGTAGCGACAAGGTCTGTCGCTACAAGCGATGGATCCTTGAAATTCCCTGCCTAGGCTCGCTTCAAGCGTCCAGTTCATCGCTTCAAGCGATGAACTCTTGTAAATCCCTGCCTAGGCTCGCTTCTAGCGATGGCTTCTGCGCTTCAAGCGATGGCTTCATGGAAATCCCTGCCTATCCTCGCTACTAGCGATGTCTTCTACGCTTGTAGCGATGGCATCAAGAAAAACTTCATTTTCCTTGCATCAATCAGGTCCAAGCATGTATTTCCTGCATAATAACATGGGGTAAGGCTTAGGATCACAAATATTGCATTTTTAACACAAATATGCTCTTATCCTAAGGTAACTTGTAAAACAAGTAACATAAGTGCCCTAAAATGTATCAAAAGATAACAACTTTTAGGCACTTATCAAACTCTTCCCAACTTACATTTTGGTTTGTCCTCAAACCAAAGAATCAAAAGGAAATTTTCATAGCTTTTAACCAAAGAATTGAGCAATTAGCAAAGGATTCAAAAGTGTGAAGAAATAAATATCAAATGAGTGATTCAAATGTGATTGCGCAAGCTAAAGTTCAGTTTCTCATTAAACAAGATACATACTATAAATGTGAACTAGTTCTAAACACAAAGAATCAAATCACACAATCCTAAACAAGCAACATGTTTAAATTTGAACCAAACCTAACACACTTCTATATAAAGTATATGAACAATTTGAAATCTATTGTGAGGGTATGAACACTCATCCAACAAACATGATAACATTCCAATTAAATTATGTGTCCATCTAATTATCATTTCCAAAAGCATAAAAGGCATTGATCAAAAGGTCTTTAAGGGTTGTAATTGGGCTAGGTTACAAAAGATGTTGAGTCTTTAAGTGTTGGCTGCATTGTTTGGCAAAACCAAAGTATGGAATAGAAGCTTTTCCTCATGATGAACATTTCTTCAGTTACAAGTTTTCTCATTTGAAGTCATTCAGAAGCTGAAATCTACATCAGAAGCTGAAATGCTCTTCAGAAGCACTGTAGCACTTCAGAAGCAGTTTCAGGTTCTGAAGCCAGCGTTGACTTCTGTTGACCACATTAGAAGCTGGGTTTGCTGGATTGTTTTGGCACGTATCTTGGGAGATTAAGCAAGGAATTATGTTTGTTTAATTGCTTCTAGAATGCTGGGTTAATTGGAGAAGATATCTTTGAAGATTTGGTTCAAAATAATGAAAATTCGTATTTTCTGTTTTAAATCTTTCAAAGATTGAATGCAGTTTTATTTGTTACTTTTTTGGAACAATCTTATTCCAGTAACAAATCAATACAGAAGATTTGGAGCATAATTAAGAGGATTGCTGGAGGTTATAAAAGGAGGAGCTTTGCTATTGAAGACTTACGATTTAGAGAGTCATAAATCAGAGAATTGAGTCTGTGTTTTTTACTTAGAGTTTTTATTGTGCACCACTCATTGTTTGAGTTGGTTTAGTGTTTTTATAGAGTTGTAATTCATTCTAAGCCTTTAGGTACGAATGAAGTTTTGTCTTTGAAGTTTTCTGAAAAAACAGGGTAGTTGTGTTTCAGAACTGTTTAAGTTCAAAGGGTAGTTCAAGTAGCTGGGTTGCAGTTGCTTGAATAGGAAGTTAGAGGTTTTTCTAATACTCAACGTGTTGGGTAGAATTCAAGACTAGGAGGAAGATAATTGCTTAGGCTGGGAGCTGGGAGTCAGTGTCTTGAGTCATAAGGATTATTTCCTATAGTGGAATTCCTTCCTGGATTGGTATCCCCCAGAGTAGGAGGTGTTTACTCCAAACTGGGTTAACAAACCTTGTGTGTTTTTAGCTTTCATGCACGTTTATTTTCTGCCTATTTATTGCGTTTATAATTGTGCTAAGTTCTGTTCAGAACCTGCTAAGTTTTTATCAGAACCAGAACCTGTTGAGTATCCAATTGCCTGGCCAGAATTTCAATTGGTATCAGAGCAGGCACCCTGCCTGTAACTTGGGTGAGATCCAGAGGAACTTATTTCTGGCAAGCATGGATAGAGAAGGAGGCTATGTCAATAGACCACCCCTACTAGATGGCACAAACTATGAGTATTGGAAGTCAAGGATGTGTGCTTTTCTAAAGTCTATTGACAGCAGGACTTGGAAAGCTGTGATCAAAGGCTGGGACCATCCTGTGTATACAGACAAAGATGGTAACAAGACTGAGGTTCTGAAGCCTGAGGAGGAATGGACCAAAGCTGAAGATGACTTGTCTCTGGGAAATTCAAAAGCTTTGAATGCTATCTTTAATGGTGTTGATCAGAATATGTTCAGACTTATCAAACAATGTACTGTGACTAAGGATGCTTGGGAAATTCTGAAAACCACTCATGAAGGAACTTCTAAGGTGAAGATGTCCAGATTGCAGCTGCTGACTACTAAGTTTGAGAATCTGAAGATGAAGGAAGATGAGAATATCCAGGATTTCTATATGAATGTACTTGATATGGCTAATTCCTTTGATTCTCTTGGGGAGAAGATGTCAGATGAGAAGCTAGTGAGAAAAATCCTCAGGTCCCTGCCTAGAAGATTTGATATGAAGGTGACGGCAATTGAAGAGGCTCATGATATTACCACTATGAAGCTTGAGGAGCTGATTGGGTCTTTGCTCAATTTTGAAACTGCATTCTGCAAACAGCCTGATAAGAAAGGAAAAGGTGTAGCTTTTACTGTGAACTCTGAAGCTGATGATCAACAAGAGTCTGAGGAGGATGACTTATCAGAAGCTCTAGTGTTGCTGGGAAAACAATTCAACAAGATTCTGAAGAATGTTAACAGAAAAGCCAAAGCCAAAGGTCAGAATTTCAGATTCAATAACAAAAAGCAACAAACTGATGAGAAGAAGACCAAGTCTGAGGAGAAAAGTAACCAAGCTAAAGGTGTGCAGTGCTATGAGTGTGAAGGGTATGGACACATCAAGTCTGAATGTCCCACTTTTCTCAAGAAGCAGAAAAAGAGCCTAGCTATTTCATGGTCTGATGATGGTTCTGAAGATGATGATGTTAGTGAATCTGATATGTGTGATACTGGTCTGGTAGTGAGGTCAGGAGCTATCTTGAAGAAGGAAGCTGTTTTAGAGTCTGAGACTTTTTCAGAGTCTGACTCAGAGTCTGAAGCCTCATCTGTGTCTGAAGCTGCTAAAACCTCATATGATGAACTAGCTGATAACTACAAGAAGCTGTATACCAGAAGTGCTGAGGTTTGCAAACAAGTGTTGGATCAGAAGGAGACTATCTTACAATTGGAGGCTGAAAAAGGTGAATTGTTAGTGCAGAATTCAGATTTAAAAGAAGAAGTGAACCAACTGAAATCCCAACTTGATCAAATGAAGAAGCAAGTAAAGATGTTGAACTCTGCTACTGATAAGTTGGAGAACATTTTGGGGAATCAGCAACAAGGAAAAACTGGTTTAGGTTTTGTTGATCAGACTCAGATTCCTAAACAGATGAATTTTGTCCCTGCCACTCAAAGTGTTGATCCTATGATTGGAACATCTCAGAGGAGACCTCAGAAACAAGCCCAGATGCCAGCTCAAAAGCATGTTCAAATGCAAGGTCAGAAGCATGTTCAGATGCTGCCTCAGAAGCAACCCCAGAAGTTTTTCAGAAACAGAAGGAGGAGAAATCATCCTTGGATCTGTCATTATTGTGGAAAGAAAGGGCACATCAAACCATTCTGCTTCAAACTTTATGGCTATCCTGAACATTTTCAGTATAGAAAAGTGGAACCAGATGCTATCAGGCACAATGTTCAGAAGGTATGGAAGCCCAAAGTTCAGAATGTAGGTCTTATAGCTCATACTTCTTTGAGAGCCACTTCAAAAGAAGATTGGTATTTTGATAGTGGATGTTCAAGGCACATGACTGGTGTGAAGAAGCTGCTGAGCAATATCAGATCATACTCCAGAAGTTATGTGACATTTGGAGATGGTGTAAAAGGTCAGATTCTGGGTATTGGTGATTTGATCAGAGAAGGTTTGCCCAGACTTAATGATGTGCTACTGGTGGAAGGACTAACCTCTAATCAGATCAGTATTAGCCAACTTTGTGATCAAGAATTGAAGGTTAATTTTAACAAACTAGAGTGTATTGTTACTGATCAGGAAGATAAGATTCAGATGAGAGGCTGCAGATCCAAAGACAATTGTTATTTGTGGGTTTCTGAGGAAGAAAGAAGTTTGACTTCTTGTCTTATGAGCTCAGAAGAAGAAGTCAAGCTCTGGCACCAGAAGCTGGGACATCTGCATCTGAAAGGCATGAAAAAAATCCTAAGTACTGAAGCTATCAGAGGTGTACCTAATCTGAAGATCAATGAGGACAATGTTTGTGGTGATTGTCAAATTGGAAAACAAACAAGGAAGTCTCATCCCAGATTAGTTCACCAGGTAACTACTAAAGTACTAGAACTTGTTCATATGGATTTGATGGGGCCTATGCAAGTAGAGAGTATTGGAGGTAAGAGGTATGCTTTTGTAATGGTAGATGACTACTCAAGATACACATGGATCAACTTTGTTAGAGAGAAGTCTGATACTTTTGAAGTGTTTAAAGACTTATGTACTCAATTACAAAGAGAGAAGGACTGTGGTATTGTCAGAATCAGAAGTGATCATGGCAAGGAATTTGAAAACAAGAGTTTTTCAGAATTCTGTGCTTCTGAAGGAATAAAACATGAATTCTCTGCACCTATCACACCTCAGCAAAATGGTGTAGTGGAGAGGAAGAATAGGACATTAGCAGAATGTGCAAGAGTTATGCTGCATGCTAAGAAGTTGCCATATATGTTTTGGGCTGAAGCCATGAACACTGCATGTTATATCCATAATAGAGTCACTCTGAAGAAGGGAACAACTTGTACCTTATATGAACTATGGAAAGGAAGGAAGCCTACAGTCAAATACTTCCATGTTTTTGGGAGCAGATGCTATATTTTGGCTGATAGAGAAAATAGAAGAAAACTGGATCCTAAGTCTGATGAGGGCATATTCCTGGGTTATTCAGTGAACAGCAGAGCTTACAGGGTGTTTAATTCCAGAACCAAGGTTGTGATGGAGTCCATAAATGTGGTTATTGATGATCTGACTGCTGAGAAAGATAGAAGTGAGTCTGAAGTTGTTCCAGAGTCTGAACCATCAGAAGAACAAACTTCAGAAGCAGAAATTCATCCAGAATCTGAAGAAGCAGATGTACATCTAGAACATGATCCTACCAATAAAGGGCCATCAATTAGAGTTCAGAAGGATCATCCTAAGGAGCTAATCATTGGGAGTTTGGATCAAGGTGTCAGAACCAGGAGATCAGATGCTGCTGCTACTGATTCATGCTTTGTGTCAAAGCTTGAACCTAAAAATGTGAAAGAAGCCCTGACTGATGAATTTTGGATTGAAGCAATGCAAGATGAGTTGAATCAATTCAAAAGGAGTGAAGTATGGGATCTAGTTCCAAGACCTGAAGGGTTGAATGTGATTGGCACTAAGTGGATATTCAAGAATAAAACAGATGAGACTGGTACTGTAGTCAGAAACAAAGCAAGGTTGGTTGCTCAGGGTTATACTCAAGTAGAGGGATTGGATTTTGATGAAACCTTTGCACCTGTGGCCAGACTAGAGTCCATAAGATTACTGTTAGGAGTATCCTGCATTCTCAAGTTCAAGCTATTTCAGATGGATGTGAAGAGTGCATTTTTGAATGGATATCTGCAAGAGGAAGTGTATGTTGAACAACCTAAGGGTTTTGTGGATCCTAAGTTTCCAGAACATGTGTACAAGTTAAAGAAGGCTTTATATGGATTGAAACAAGCACCAAGAGCATGGTATGACAGGCTGACTCAGTTTCTTGTAGCTCAAGGTTACAGAAAAGGAAATTCTGATAAGACTCTGTTTGTGAAAAATGAAAATGGGAGTCTGATGATTGCTCAGATTTATGTGGATGATATAGTGTTTGGAGGAATGTCTCAGAAGATGGTCAAATTGTTTGTTCAGCAGATGCAGTCAGAATTTGAAATGAGCTTAGTTGGTGAGCTGACATACTTTCTTGGGTTACAAGTCAAACAAATGGAAGATACAATCTTCATTTCTCAAAGTAAGTATGCCAAGAACATAGTGAAGAAGTTTGGAATGGAGTCTGCTGCTCATAAAAGGACACCAGCTGCTACTCATCTGAAGCTAACCAAAGATGAACAAGGAGTATCAGTTGATCAGAGTCAGTACAGAAGCATGATAGGTAGCCTATTGTATTTAACTGCAAGCAGACCTGATATCACTTATGCTGTTGGAGTATGTGCAAGATATCAAGCTGATCCTAAGTTGAGTCATCTGACACAAGTTAAAAGGATCCTGAAGTATGTGAATAGCACAAGTGACTATGGAATCATGTATTCACACAGTTCAAGTTCTGAATTGATGG